>CABHPP010116453.1:5376-18711 GCA_902168425.1 Peromyscus attwateri | reverse complement strand
AAACATATCATTGAGAAAACATAACGTTTTTTGTAAAATAAATAAAATTTTGGAAATCCAGCATAGTGAAAAAAATTTAAACATTTAAAAAATTTAAAAATATACTTGTTTAAGTTGGACTTAAAAAAAAAATCTCTCGGACTGAGTTTAGTAAACTTGGTGGGAGATGCCTGAGGAGTGGAAAATGATAATTTCGTAACTGTTTTCGTTACTCTGTTTTCAGAGATGTGTCTGAGCTGACTGGTTTTCCTGAAATGTTGGGGGGGCGTGTGAAAACCTTGCATCCTGCTGTCCATGCTGGTAAGTGGTTGACACCTTCAGTTTATAACAGATACTGTAGTTAAGAGCTTCGAAGGACATAGGAAGAAGAAATAAGTCATAAGCTCCACACAGTGTTTTTAAAAAGTTGCGTTGGTTTTATCAGCTTTGCCTTCTGATTTCATAATCTATTAGAATCCCTTTGGAAGATGACTGGCCTCACTGCAGGATGAGTCCAGATCACTTTCCCCATTGCTGTTGATCTTGCTCTAATGACTAGTTCAGCTAATCTGGGTTGCAGTGTTTCCTTGTTAGAGTCTGACTGAAGACTTCTGCAGGAGTTCAGACTTGGACTACAGTGTTACATTGTAACTGACTCTCAAAAGAATGTGACTTTTGTTCATTTGTCTGGCACAGCAAACCCTCTAAACAGTCATAGCAGCAGGAAGTGTATTTCTGCCTTGGGAGCTGCAGGGAACCTTGAGAAGGAAGGCCAGAAAGCCTGGCTGGAGGGATGGCTGGGCCTTAGCAGTTGAGAGCACTGGCTCCTCTGGCAGAAAACCCAGGTTCAGTTCCTGGCACCTACATAACAGCTCAGTGTCAGGGGATCCACTTCTTTGTTTTGACCTCCTTGGGTACCAGACATGGGTGGTGCACATACAGATAATACAGGCCAAACAGTCATGCACATAAAATAAATAAATCTAAAAGAAAAAGGCTGAAAACTAAGGATACCAGTCAAATTGTGAACTATTGCTTATGAAAATGTAGATGGAAAGACTGGTAGAGGTGACATAAAAATTCCTTTTACAGTTTTTTGTGTTTGGGGTTTTGTTTGTTTTGCCTAAGAAAAAGGAATTAGATTTGTTTCAGTGTTTTGAGACAGGCCCACCCTGAGGCAAGACTAACTCAGACTCTACTCTATGTTCCATGCTAGTCTGGAACTCTTACCAGCCTCCTAAGTGCTGAGATCGCAGGTGTGAGGCACCAGGCCCGGAGACGTTTACTCGTTGAGGGAGAAGGTGTTCTGTTCTTGGTTGGTTTTGTTGTTATTGTTTTAATGAAATATGGCCTTGCTAGGTAGCCCAGGCTTGCTACCAAACCTGCTATCCCCCTGCCTTAACCTAGGTGTTTAGAGTACAGGCCTGCACCACTGTGTCTGTTGTTAAATTCGTTAATTTTTTGTTGCAGAACTCTTCATCTGTGCGTAATGCTCTTTAAGAATATTAGGTGCTTGGTGCATTTGCACAGACCTGTTATCCTAATACTTAGAAGGCTGAGACAGGAGGATCATTTGAACCCAGGAGTTTAAGATGTAGCAGTGCATGCCTTTCATCCCGGCACTTGGGAGGCAGAGGCAGATAGATCTCTGAGTTTGAGGCCAGCCTGGTCTACACAGTGAGACTCTGCCTCAGAAATAAAAAGAATACTAGAGAGTTTTTACCTTGTGACTGGTGGGACTACACAGCATAAACTAATTACGTACCTCCAATTTATTACATTAGGAATCTTGGCCCGAAATATTCCAGAAGATAATGCTGACATGGCCAGACTTGATTTCAACCTTATAAGGTAAAAAGTTTGAAGCTGAATTTTGAGTGAGTTAAAGACCAAAAATAAGTCTCACTGTATAAATGATCTGCTGTCCTCATGATATAAATGCTTTTCTGCATCTTCTGTGTGATATTTTTCATGTATGAGCGTTTTAATTTTGCCAAATTCATGTTTCTAAACTATGTAACTTAAGTTAGAACAACCTTTGCTTTGTTGTTACTGTGCCTTTGGAGCAAGCATCCCACCACTGAATTAGACCCTTAGCCCCAATCTTTGTTTTTCAAGAGTTAAGATTGAAATTTCACTGCATCAGACCAACAAAGATACTGTTTTCTTTAAACATCCGCGGTAGCTTTCGTGAGGTGTGCTTTGTGTATTATACAATTCAGCCTACTAAAAAGATGCAATTTGATGGTCTTCAGTGTATTCAAAAGAAGTTGTGGAACCATCGCCATATTGATTGTTAGAACGCTCTTGTCTCCCGTCTGTACCTCCCGCCAAAGCCCTCTGAACTTGGTAGTGTTCCTTCTCGCTTTGTTACTGATTCCTCACGGTTCTCCCCTTCTGTGGGTTGTCTTGCTCAGTGGTGCCATTCCGACCATCACAAGTTTTGATTACTTGGATGGTGGCCAGTTTCTTTCTTTTGGATCTTGTGCTTTTCTTGTACCAAAGACACCTCATTATTTTGATGACTTTTTATTTCTTTTTTTGCTTATGATTTTGTGGTTAAGTTTGTGATTCTAGGGTTTTGCCTGTTTGTATTTAGACAGAACCTCAATTGTGTGGTTGGAACTAGCTTCTGATTCCCCATCTTCCTGCCTTAACCTACCTAGTGCTGGGATTACAGAGGTGTGCCATTTTACACCCAGCCCTGTTGATGGGGTTAATTTTTGTATCTGGAGAGGTGTGAGGCGGAGATCTCATTTGACCACTGGGGACTGTCCCGTTGTCCCAGCATCATTTGTTGAAGGCTGTTCTTTCCTCACGTGATCCAGGCATCCTTGGTCTCTGTGGTCACGCCAGTGCGCACCACTGCAGTAGATCTGCAGTAGGATTTGAAGTAGAGAGCCCTGGGTCCTCCCGCTCCGGTTGAGCCATTCCGGGACCCTTGCATTATCACGTGATGTTCAGACTGCTCTGCAACATTTGTAGGGAAGGCAGTGGGACTTTTATAGGGTCTGTGGATGAATGTGGGGAATTACTGCCTTCTCAACAGCAGAGTGTCTTCTAACTCACAGATGGGAGCTTTCTTCCCTTTTGAGAGACATCCATTTCCTTTATTCCTTTTCAGCATTGTTTTGTGTTTTCAGTGTGTCGGTTGGACACCTTTGTGATTTTATTCTTCAGTATTTGATTCCCCTCAGCGCTGTCATTACTGCATTGCTTCCGTGATTTCCTGTCGTGATTGTTGTTTGCTAATGTGTATTATTACAATCGATTTTTGCATATTGATCATAAGACTGGCAGCCTTGGCTGGACTCATTGATTAAGGCGGATAGGTTTTCTTCGTGTATGAACATCGTCTCACTTGTATCCAACCCTGAGGTCTCACCTTTAGTTTCCTTTATACATTTCTTTGGCTAAAACGTGGCAAAGTATTGAATAGAAACGGTTAAGAGTGAATATTCTTATTTCTGAATCTTAGGAGGAAAATAGTGGTTCTAAGATATCGACAACCGGGATCTTAGATTTTTATTACATTTTATCATGTTGAGAAACTTCTACACTCCTGAATTTATTGATGTCTTCTTTTTTTTTTTTTTTTTTTAAATTACGGATAGTGAATTTTTCACACTTTTTGTTCATTGAAGTAATCTTACGGCTTTTGTCTTCTATGAACCTTCCATTAATTTATTTTTTGAAGATCTTTATTTATGGGACATACATGCTTCCACCCTGTGGGTTCTAAGTATCAAACTCGGGTCGTCAGTCTTGGCAGCAAGCACCCTAACTTCCTGAGCCATCTTACCAGCCCCTAATTAATTTTTAGGTGCTAAGCTAACCCTGCCTTGCTGGGGTGATGTCCTGCTTGGCCGTGGTGTGTCGTTCTTCATTTTCTGGGTTGGGCTGAGAAGTTAGCTTTTGTGTCAGCCTCCATTAGAAGCAGTGGCCTAATAGTTTTCTTGTAATGTACTTGTCTTGTTTGGGATCTGGATAACAGGCCTGATCTGGTGAACCAGGAAGTCCTCCTCCCGTTCTACTGGTTTCCACCAGCCGGGCTCATACTGTGGTCCTGGGGTGGATAGTCCTTTGACCTTCATGTTATACCATACTTATGACTTCTCTGAAGGCAAGACAAGTATTCTACCCTTACATCGTGTATACAGTCAGTTGGGAAAGCAGTGTAAATGTGAATGTCCTAGGTAAACATCACAGTCAAAAATGAGATTTTTCTATGCTTTTGTTTCTGCACCAAACACATTTGCACTTCGTTTCTTTTCTTTTAAAGCCAATAACATAGACCCAAATTTCTATACTCTTATAATTTTGATTCTTCTTAAAATATTTTGTTTTAAGGTAGGAGTTTAACTGTGCAGCCCAGGTTGATCTCTACTGTCTTCTGAATGTTGGGATTACTATCACTCCCAGCCAAAAAAACCAGTTTTGAAATTTGAATGGTTTAATAGTAATAGTTAGCTGAAGCCAGTCGAGCCTCAAGCTTGCACGATGGCCTGGGGAGGACAGTGTGTCCCTTGTTCAGAGTGTGTGCTGATTCTGTGCTCTGCACGTGGAGACCCTCAGACCTCTTCTACTTCTAAGGTTTTCAAAATGTTGGGGTTGGACAGGTGGGCTCAGCAGTTAAGAGCACTTGCTGTTTTTGTAGAGGACCCAGGTTTGGGTTCCGTCACTCACAACAATTCGTGACTAGTTCTTGGGGGTCTAATGTCCTCTTTTGGCCTCCATGGGCACTGAACTCGTGAGTACATACACATCTGCAGGCAAACCCTTGTGAACAGAGAGTCAGTCTTTCAGAAAATGTCAGGCTTGCAGTATATGTTTTAGGTATTCACAGGTTTTGCTCACATCTCTAAAAAGCTTGAGTTTTCCAGTGACAGCTAGTTCTCCTTGGTTGACAGAGTTGTCGCCTGTAACCTGTACCCCTTCGTGAAGACTGTGACTTCTCCAGATGTGACTGTTGAGGCAGCTGTTGAGCAAATTGATATTGGTAAGTCAGAATAAACATTTCAGAACTGGCAAGGGTGGAGATTCAGTTCTCTTGGAGATTTTGTTTTTGTTTATTATTGAGTATTTGTGGTTTTGTTTCATGTTGAGACGGGATCTGCTACATTGCCCAGGCTGGCCTCTAACTTGTGATCCTCCTGCCTCAGTCTCCAAAGTACACAAATTCTGATGGTGTGTCCTACATCTGGCTTAGAAAATATTTTATAAACTCTTTAGAAAATATTAAACTATAAACTAAATATTTTGTGTATTTTGGGGGTTCATATGGACTATTCCCCCTTATTTTTTTAAGTCAGAAATTAAGGTAGAAGTACTGTGCACAGTGACTAGAGAGCTCATCAACTGATAGCAAAGTGCCAAGAAAAAGAATATATTTTGTTCTTCAAAGGTGGAGTGACCTTACTGAGAGCTGCAGCCAAAAACCACGCTCGAGTGACAGTCGTGTGTGAGCCAGAGGACTATGTGGCCGTGGCCGCAGAGATGCAGAGCTCTGATAGTAAGGACACCTCCCTGGAGACCAGGCGCCATTTGGCCTTGAAGGTGGGGTGCACTTCTGTAATCCTGTAAAACAATGTCCATGTAGTCTATGTGCCAGTCCAAGCAGTCTGCAATTCTGCTAAATATATCAGCTTTGCGCACTCTGTTTGGGGCTTCTGTCCTTTTGTTAAACATGGAGAGAGCAAATATTAGGAATATTCTGTCAGATTCAAAGGCAGAAAGGTTAGTTGTGCTATTTAGGGTTAATTGGGGGTAGGAGGCATGGGGCAGGGGCGGCGGGTAAGGCTATGTACGTAAAAGCATTCCCAATATCTCACAAAATGCAACTTTTTGTAGGCATTTACTCATACTGCACAATATGATGAAGCGATTTCCGATTACTTCAGAAAGCAGTACAGTAAAGGAATTTCCCAGATGCCCTTGCGGTATGGGATGAATCCCCATCAGACTCCTGCCCAGCTGTATACGCTGAAGCCCAAGCTTCCCATCACAGGTAAAGTATAAGGAGTACGTGCTGTGTCCAGACACCTGGCTTTCTCTGTGTTTATCTGGTCACTCCTGTTCAGAATATAAACTAAATTACTTAATACCTCTTGTAACCATCCAAAAGTGAGGTGCCAGGTGGACACTCTGCACGAAGTGTCAGCGTGGCACAGCATCTCATGCTGCCTGGCAAATCACAGGTCCTGGCTGGTAAACAAAGCTCAAGTTGGAGGTACAGGTTTTTGGACATGGGTGTTTTGGAAGACTTTAGGCCAGGTGGGACTGCTGGGATTTCCAGTAAGAGGACCCCGACCAATCCTATGGTGCTCCTGTGACGTCACTGAGGCAGTGGAGAAAGCAGAGGGGAACCTGTGTATTTCTGTGGGTCGAGAGCCGCTGTCTGTTTGACAAATATTACAAGACCTGATTTCCTGGATGGCCTGACAGGCCATTTGTAGTGGGCCAGATAGAAGTGTGACGTTAAATAACGTTGAGGGACCAGTGTGATTGGTCAGGGGCAAAGGCACTTGCTAAGCTAGCCTGGCGGCTGGAGTACAGTCCCGGGTCAGAACATCCCCTGAGCACTACACTCACACCCCTACTCCCCCCCCCCCCCCCCCCACATGCACAGACAATATAATAAATAATTTTTAATTTAAAAGAAAAAGAAAGGACAATGATGGATAATTCTGTGAGCTGGGAATTAGAACTATGGGTTTGTAGTTGAAATGTGAACATGTGTCTACTCACTCCATATAGGGGACCAGTAACAGACCAGCTTGGTGAACTAGTGGTTTTTATTGTGATTACTTACTAGAATATTAGAGAGAGGTTATTTATAGGAGCAGAAATGACTCAAACAGCCACATCACCAAAGCCCCCCCTGGCATTGGTGACAGCTCACAAAAGCTAGAAACCTGGAGCACACTGCACAGCTCAACAGGTTGGAGAACGTCCTTTACAGGCAGCTCAGCTGGTCTAAGTCTCCCAGTAGTCCCTTCACCTTCCATAGGTGCCTGGTAAATCTGCTCAGTTTCAGGGACTTCCTGTGCTTAGCCACCTTTGCTGTAGGATGGACTGTTTCACCTCCTTTTTAAAGTTCTGTGTCCAAAACAGGAGTTTTACCTGGGAGGAAATTGCTGCATGACCTATTGTAGAGTTAACAGAGGGATTTTCAGTGTTTTGCCCTGTCTTGTTCCCCCTGAGAGGAGGGAGGGTGGGGAAGGGTAGAGGAGAGCTCCAGGTGGGGAGCCCTAGCACCGTCAGGAGGGTTAGCAGGAGCTGAGAGCCAGGGCAGCTTCATCACACTCCAGGCAAGCCACACTGGCCCACATTGTCCTGTTGGGAAGCCCCGTTCTTCTGTTGGCTGCTTCTGTCACAGCCCAGGGAAGGGTGAAGAGAGCCGGTGGGAGGTTTGAGGGTTTCAGATGCTCTCCTCTTATCCCTCCCATCCAGGGAGCTAAGCATCTGTCACTGCTCTCCCAGACTATGCTAACCACCTCTGCCTACAGTGTGCAGTCAGGTGATGCCGCCCTACTTAGGACCCTTCCTTGGCCTTCCGTGCTCCATAAAGTACATCCCCCTGCCTCACAGTCTTCACCCCCCTGCCTCAGATCTGCTTCCCCAGTCACTCTACCACCCCCTCAGCTCTGCTCCTAGCACAGAGCAGCCTCTACCCTAGGGTCTTGATGTTGACAGACCTCTTCACTCAGGCTTGCTCCCCTCGCTCAGCTCCTCATAGTCCTGGCTGCCTTTTTTCAGATCTCAGCACCTCAGACCAGAGTAACTGATCCTCCCTGTTGTCCCCTCCCCCAGCTTTGCTGCTTCTCCCATTAGGGTGGCAGCCCCAGAAGCAGAAACCTTGATTGCATGTAGAATCTGTGTACTTGGCGTTTTTATAAGAATTTCCAGGGCCGGAGTGTCACCAGCACTCTGAGAAGCTCTGTGTCCACCCTCGGCACTGAGGAATGGTTTCCATTTTTGTGTGAGGGTCTTCCTTGTTCCTGTGTTTATATATACTTCATTCTTCCAAAATGTAAAAGTATTATTTGTACTCGGGGCGGAGGAGGCCCCGGGCATGGAAACAGCAGCTTCTTGTAAGACATTCATTCACAGGATTTCTCTCAAACACTTACTTATTTTTACAGCCAA
The DNA here is from genome assembly GCA_902168425.1 of Peromyscus attwateri. Classification (NCBI taxonomy): domain Eukaryota; kingdom Metazoa; phylum Chordata; class Mammalia; order Rodentia; family Cricetidae; genus Peromyscus; species Peromyscus attwateri. Next base: position 10,584 of record CABHPP010116453.1, on the reverse strand, counting down.
AAAAAAAAAGGATTTTGCCTTTTCGTGTGGTTTGAATATTTGGCAGTGGTATAATTACAGTGTCCGTGCATGTTTGTCTCGAACAAAGCTGAAGCAAAGAATAAAGATGGAATTGTATGTCTGTGTGATTTTTGTCTTTTGTTTTGTTTTTCTTCGGTTTTGAGACACCTCATTATGCAGTCCTGACTAGCCTGGAACTCACCAGGCTGGCCTCAGGCCTGTGACACTCCTGCCTCTGCCTCCTGAGTACGGCCGTTGGAGGCATGCAGTACAGTGGCCGGATTTGGTGTGACTGACTGCTTTCTTCCAGCCGGAAGTGAGATGGTGCCTGTGTCTCGTCTGGCTAATAGCAACGTGAAACATTTCTCTGTAGCGTGCTCTGTTATGTCTAACCAGTTATTAGCACCTCTGAGAATGTGATGTGTGAAGGGGAACCAGTGTTCTGCGAAGTGTTTAGACACAAGCTTTCCCACTCACCTCCCCGTTCACATTCACTAGGCTCCCCACAGAGGTGGGATCTGAGCTCACAGTCTCTCTTCTGCTCTGCTTGCTGGGTGCCTCGTAAGATAGCTCATGTGTATTGCTTATCGCTGACTTTGTTTCTTCTCTGCCTGTCATCTTAAGTTCATGAGGATATGGTGTGGTTTTCTTTTGGTTGGGGAAACTTGTTTTGAGACAAGGTCTCTTCTCAGAGAGTGCTGGGATTACAAGCATGCACCATTCTGCTCTGCTGCACTTGTAGTCTGTCGTGGAACTTTTTTTTTTTTTTTTTTTTTTTGGGTTTTCAAGACAAGGTTTCTCCATGTGGTTTTGGTGCTTGTCTTGGAACTCACAGAGATCCGCCTGCCTCTGCCTCCTGAGTGCTGGGATTAAAGGCGTGCGCCACCATGCCCAGCCTGCAGCTTCTGTGGCATCTGCTCTAACAGGTGCAAACACTGTTTCCGTCGCTCTTCTGCCGTCCATAGCACTTGGACTTGTACCATAGTTGTTGTTGTTTAGTTGAAAAGGTTTATGGCTTGTGATGTATACTGTCACTGTAATCTCCATAAGTATTTCATCTTAGTCACAGGGATGTAGGAAATGGCTGGTTTGTCTTTGGTGCTGAGTCTCTTACTGCTCTGTTTCTCGTCTGCAGTGACGGGGTGGGGAGGTGGAAGGGGTGCATGTCTTTGAAGACGACCCAAGTGCAGTCGCTCTGCTCCTTTTAAAATTGGGTTACTGCTGTGTTTATAGATCTCCATTCGCCTCTTGTTCAATTTTTCTTTTTGTGGGGCTGGGGGGTGGTTCTTGAGACAGGGTCTCACTATGTAGTCCTGGCTGTCCTGGAACTCACTATCTTAACCAGCCTGGCCTCAAACTCAAAGAGAGATCCGCCTTCCTCTGTCTAAACCCCCAGCATTTGGTTACTTTTTGTAGACTCGGTTCTCAGCCTTTTGACTGAAATCACATGCAAGTTGTGTAGTCTAGACATGTTATTTTTTAAGGAATGTACGTATATGTGACCTTATTCAACCTGCTTATTAATGTGTATGTGTGTTTCTGTGTGTAGTTCTCAATGGAGCCCCTGGATTCATAAACTTGTGTGATGCTTTGAACGCCTGGCAGCTGGTGAAGGAACTCAGGCAGGCAGTAGACATCCCCGCTGCAGCTTCTTTCAAGCACGTCAGCCCAGCAGGTAAGGCACTGTGCTCCAGACCGCCCTAGAGCGCTTGGGCTCTTTGGTTTCCTCTCTCCAGTTTTCTTGATTACCAGTAAGTTCTGATGGCAGTTGTAGAAAATGAACATCATCGGCCACTTTTGGCAAGTCTGTTGCTAATAGTGTCAATATCGTTATATACAACTGGGTAACATAATAAATACACACATAATCATATGACATCGGGAGATGGAGAGATTGCACTATTGGCTCTTGCAGTGTCGTTCTGAAGTTTAGAAATGAAAATGAAGGGACGTAATGGAACAGAGGCAGCCAACTGCTCTTCTGTGTCGGAAGTGTACCTCAGTAAAAATGAAGAGACGATTGTAGCATTCTGCTCCTGTTTCTATTGAGTGAGCGTTTCCTTATTTCCATGATTGGGTTGTCCATAATGTCACAAGGTCTGCTTGCGGTCTAGCATGTCATTGTTCCTAATTATTAACTGCTAAAGGGAGATGAGTGAGGAAGGAGTCAGTGGTCTGTGACACCAAGCAGAGTCAGGAATGCGGTGGTCTAGCTTCCTTCGGAGGCCAGGGGGAACATGCCCCTGCACTGTACATGTGCTGAATTACCTCACGGAGTAGTCTTTGTTTAATTTAGCCCAAGTAGTAGAAGATATACTGCCTGGGTGTTTGAAAAATACAGCCTAAGTCTTTGAAAAATGTGAATTTTTTAAATGTGTTTTGTTTTCTTTATTTTGTGGTGCTGAGAATTGAACCCCTGTCCTTGCACATGGTTCACCCCTAAGATACACTTCTAGCCCTTTAAAAAGAAGACTTTGGTGTCAATTTTGAAAAGCAGCAATTTGAGTTTTTAGGTTATTATTTCATGGCTTTTTAGAAAATTGTGTGTGTGTGCATGTAGGCAAGGAGGGCCTCGGCTAGTGCACAGCTGTGCACTACGTCTCCCCTTTTGTCTAAATAAGAAAGTTCTAACCTAATACAAACTATATGCAATAGAAACGATTATTAAGTGTTGTCCGGGAGAGGGGGAAAGTAATAACATAAACAAAAACAGAAACACAACCAGCAAGAACAACATCAAACAAGAGACACATACTAAAATCTAGAAATAGTATACTCATACTAAAATAGGTAAGTGGCATGTTACAGAGATTACTCCAGTAGCTGTCCCACCCTGAAGATTCTAACTTTAGTGTCTAAAATGTTCTTAGCTAAGATATGAGAGGATTATTACTGTAGCTGTCCAGTCTTCAACCCTGTCAAAGACCTGAGAAGGAAAATAGTGTTACCTGAGGAAACAGGAAGTACAGACAAGCAATTTCCAAAAAATTGCAAGAATAGACAGAGACAGCTGGCAGCCTGGACAGTCACCTAAAGATTTTCAGCGCCGTTGAGGCATCCATTTTGTCTGCAGGCCTAGAACATCTGACAGACCATTTTCAGAAGCAGGAATTTTGAAAGACCATCTTACCCTGTCTTGGCAAGGTTCAGTAGTTGCTGTCATACTCGTCCGTGTCCGCAGTCGAGGCAAGAGCAGTTCTTTGCCCAGCAGGCCATTTTGTGCCAAGAAGAAGACAAACTTCCAAACGGAGTGTCTTAGAAGCCCAACATTCTCTTGGGAGTAGATCAGTGCTGCCAGGAGCAATTGTGTCTCACGTCAACAGAATTCTAAACATTTAAATGCCATATTCTCTAGATCTGTAAAGTGTTTGAAGATTACCTATCCATCTGACATATGTTTCTGTAAATCTGGAAAGCCTAACTAACATAACTATAGATATGACAAACATGAGTGACTATTATTTTGTAAGTCTTATCTACCTAAATAACCTAAGGACTAAGGCTTCACCTTAATGAGGTAAACAGTCTGTAAACATATGTACATTATAAAGACAGTGACCTCAGAATTGTGAAAATACACAAAATATCTTAAATGGAGGTAGAAATGTATAGTGCAATATGATAACAGTATCCTTAATTGTATCAATATACAAAATATCCTAAACAGGTAGAACATACATATAGTATGGCAAATATAATCTTACATTTGTATCAGTATAGAAAATATTTCAAATAGGAGTAGGAACATGTGTACAATATGACGATTATAGTTTTGAATTTGTATCTGTACAAATTATCTTAAATAGGAATATAGAAATAGTTTACATTTGTATCGCTATACAAGAATCCACATCTGTGCAAATTAAGGCTGATAGTTTGCTATCCACTACGCTTGGTCAGTGCTTTACCTTGGTGGGGTGGGGGTGCTCGGTCGGTACTTTACCTTGGTGGGGTGGGGTTGCTTCGTCAGTGCCTTTCCTACCCACCACCATTGCCGACCCTACTTTCTGCTTTCTTTGGCAGGTGCTGCCGTTGGGGTTCCCCTCAGTGAAGATGAGGCCAGAGTCTGCATGGTCTATGACCTCTATCCGACCCTCACGCCTGTGGCCACTGCATATGCAAGAGCGAGAGGTCAGAAGAGAGTTTGTCATTTAAAGAAAAAAGCAATGTTTTAGCCTTAATAGAATAAGAGTATAGGATTTAAATTTGTCTTTCATTGTTTTTTAGTTAATACTTAAAATGAACATATTTATACAAAAGTGCATGTCAGTATTCTAATGTAATGAACAAACAATGAGATTGGTACAGTTTATTTTAGATTAGGCCTTTGAATACATTTTTATTATGAAAAAACTTGTATGGTTATTCTAACCACTAAGTTTGGTTTGACTTGCATTTTACATACTCAGAAATACCAGAATCTTAGGTGTAATGACCAGCAGATAACTAGTTCCTGAGGGATTTTGAGACACCAGAGGCAGCCACTGTAGCCTTGTGCTGTTTGTGTGCACACTCTGAGTGGATGGCGGCCACCGGTCTCCTTTAGAGCTGGTGCTGGCCTACAGCTAAGTGCTAATTTAGAAAGGAAAATGAGTGAATACTTTTTTACTGGTTATTTGACTGATATATTAACTCTGAGTAATAAAGGAAGCTTTAGAGAATATTCTTTTGTTTCCACATCACATATATAGTATGCCCACATCGTAGTAGCAGAGTTTGGGGAGATGCATGCCACACCCCAACATGTTTATGGACCTGAAAGGAATCAGAGGAAAAACTGGATTTGATCACATAGATTTTTCTATGCAAGGATACTTTATGGCAAATCTCTTAACTTTCACTTACAGGGGCCGATAGGATGTCTTCATTTGGTGATTTTATTGCATTATCTGATGTTTGTGATGTCCCGACTGCAAAAATCATCTCCAGAGAAGTGAGTAGAGGTTCGGGTATTTTGATCCTTGTGTAACTGAATAACTTGTTCCTAGGCTTCATTGACTCTGTAGCCGACAGTGGTTGTTTGTACCAGCTCTTTACCATGTAGGATACTGAGATTATATGTGGAACACAAATCCTTGACTTCTTGTTAATATTGAGATTGAAGGTTTCAGGTGGATGTTTGTCTTGATGGGGGTTTTCATTATATGTTTAATTCTTCTAAATTTTCTGCTGGGTGGTTTTTCTGTTTTGTTTTATTGTTCTCCACCC
>CABHPP010116452.1:33581-54439 GCA_902168425.1 Peromyscus attwateri | reverse complement strand
CGCCCACCCCGCGCCCCTCCGGGTCTCCGCCTCCGGGCCCTGCCGCCTCCCCCTCGGGCCTCGGAGCGGCCCGGGCCTCGGGAGCCGGCCGCCGGCGCTCGCGGGAGCGGAAGCTGACCTGCGGCGGGTTCGGGCCGCCAGCGGGGAGGGCGGCCAGGTGTGTGGGCAGGTGGGGACGCGCGGGAACCGGTAGCTCAGGACTTCCGCCAGAGCTCAGGACGCCGCGGGCCGCGCTCCCGGGGCTCCACTCCGGTGCCTGTGCAATCCGGGACGGAGACGGAAACGACCTGCCGGGGCCTCGGGGTGGCCGCAGTCTCCTGAAGAGGAGAGCTAGTTTCAGCCTCACTTCTCCTGTGTTTTACTACCGTGCTTTGGCGTTTAAGCAACTTTGGGTGTGGGAGTGGAGGGGGGGTGGTCTGTGCAATTCATTCTTTTCCGTTGGCATCTCAGATTATTAATTGAGAGAACCCGTGAGTTAAAGAGATGAGTCACTTGTGTTACTGAAGTTCCCCTAGAGTGGAAAGGACAGTTCCTTCAAGGGTTATGCTTTAAGGCTTCCATGTATTTAGGAAGTGTTGTGCAGCTGAGCAAACCCAGTATTGAATGGGCAGTGTGTGTTTACTGAATAGTATTTGTGTTGCACTGCGTTTCGAGACTCAGAATGATGGCAAGGCAGCAGTAGGTAGCTATTGGGCTCTAAGTTACAGTTTGTTGACGAGGGGCATATAAATATTTTGGTAATAAACTGACAGGTTCCTGGGAGCAGTGAATTAATCAATAGTCCAGAGGCCTTGGTCTGCTAATTCCTGTGAGATCTTGAGTCAGTGAAGATACTTAACTTCCCGAGTTCCAATGTTGCCCTGCTCAGATAGAGTGAGGATAGTTTTCCTTCTGTATTTCACAGGGTTGCACTGACACTGAAATTAGGATAAGACCCTGTAGCCCTACAATGTAAGATGTTTGTGTTTTAAAGGATTCCAGTACAGTTAATACTGATATCTAAATAAAGTTGAAGAAGTGGCCAGGCGGTGGTGCACGCCTTTAATCCCAACACTTGGGAGGCAGAGGCAGGCGGATCTCTGTGAGTTCTCAGAAAGCCAGGGCTACAGAGAGAAACCCTGGCTGGGAGGGCGAGGATAGTTATGTGAAAACGACAAAAACAACTATTTTCAAATATAAAGTAATGCAAAGATAAATGTAAAGTTAAAACCTGTGATTAACAGCCTTAACATTTGTAGATAAGCCATCACAAGAGTTCCTCAAAGTTGGATGGGTCTTGTTTTTAGAGAGTATGTGATCCTTGACCTTGTTGCTATCATTCTGCAAAATGATGCACATGAGGAAGTGTTGCTTGATCTAAAAATAGCATTAGGGCTATCAGTCCGGCACAGGGCCTCTTGTTGCTTTAACATTTTCCAATTCCAGCTTACTGAGTTCTGTGTGGGACCTGGATTTAAAATAAAAATTTTGCGAGTGGTGGCAGCACACGCCTTTAATCCCAGCACTCGGGAGGCAGAGGCAGGCGGATCTCTGTGAATTCGAGGTTAGCCTGGGCTACAGAGTGAGTTCCAGGAAAGACACAAAGCTATACAGAGAAACCCTGTCTTGAAAAACCAAATAAAATAAAATAAAATAAAAATTTGCTATGAAAATTGTGAGTCATCTTAGTAGATTAATGTAGTCTATACAGTGTTTATTTATTTATTTTTTTGGTTTTTTGCGACAGAATTTCTCTGTCTAGCCCTGGCTGTCCTGGAACTCACATTATAGACCAGGCTTGCCTCAAACTCACAGAGATCTGCTTGCCTCTGTCTCCCAAATGCTGGGGTTAAAGGTGTGTGCCACCATGCCCACCTCTATACAGTGTTTAAAGTTGGGAGGTGCTTTAATTCCAGCACTTGGGAGGCAGAGGCTGGTAGAACTCTACTAGGCTAACCTGGTTTACATAGTGAGTTCAAGGCCAGCCCATGGGCTAGGAATTGAACCTGGGTCACCTGGAAGTAGCCAGTGCTCTTAACCATTGAGCCATCTCTTCAGCTCAGCCACTGTTTCTTTTTCTTTGTGTCTATCTGTCTGTCTTTCTGTCTGTCTTTCTTTCTACATTTCTTTCTTTGTCTCTCTTTCTCTGTCTCTTTTCTTTCTTTTTATCTTTCGTTCTTTGTCTCTCTCTGTCTTTCCTCTATCTCTCTGTCTCTCTCTTTCTTCCTTTCTTTCTTGAGGTAAGAGTCTAACACACATGTAATTACAAAGAAATAGAGACTATGGGTTTAAGAAAGAGCAAGGAGTTTATGGGAAGGGTTGGAGGGAGGAAAAAGAGGGAAATGATGTAACTATATATTAATTAAAATACATACATATATATATATTTATATATATATAAACGCTTAAAAGGTTTTGGGAAACTGTTCATCAAGTGTGGGTGGCATTCTGTTATAAAGAATATTGAATCTTTGTAGTTTGAAGACATGTCAGACATTTGTCAGAGCATCCTAGACTGACTTATGGTAGGAGAATGGAGCCTGTGCTGGAGCCTGTGGTTATATTACTAGTATTACTGCTACACCTGTCATCAGACATTCAGATGACAGCTTCTCTGTCTGTCTTCTTCATTCCTGTTATCACCGCCCATGGGCAGGTTGTAAAGTCTCTCACTGAGTCAGTGGAGTAGTTCATTCATTTCTCCACTGTATTCTTCACTTTGTAAACAAACCACTCAAACCAAAGCAGACAAGATCTTTCTTCCCCCCAGCTGGCTCATGCTTATTTCAGTGCTGAGATTATTCCTGCCTTTGTGTTCTGACTCCACAATTAGGGTAGCTCTTCTCAGGCTGGCCGGATTGTCTTGCTGTAGTCATGGGCTGTGTGTATACTCTTTACTTACCCAAAATGTCACTTGCTCTCTGAAATCACAGCTGTTCTTTCAGCCCCAGTAGAGACCTTAATTAAGCCACTGTAACTTTTCCTAAACTAATTTTACATCAGTGTTGAGACTAAGGCTTTGCTTGCCATTGGGCATGTTCTCTTCAGAGTTTTTTCTATGCTTCTCACTTTTCTTAATGCTGGCCAGCTTGTCTTTTGAACCAAACCAAACTACAAAGACACCTATTTATAACACCGTTAACTCTTTTATAACATTTTAATGATCTGCAATTACCTTATTCGTTAGAAAACAGTGTCTTTGATCAGAAGGTGAACTATCATTTTCACAGCCGAATGCCCATTTCCTTGTGCTGTACTTTGGATGCAGCAAGTGGTCAACACACTTCGAATGCCTGAGTAAATGTCTGAAAAGGCAGAAGGAGGCTCCTGTGCTGTGTGACTTTGTGCAGATGACTTCTGGCTTTCGTTGTCTTTTCATTGTCTTCAGAATGGGGCACTAATAGTTCCTACCAAATGGTTTTGGTAGCTGAAATGAGTAGGTAAGGCACTGACCAGAAAAGTAAACTATATAAATAATGGCTCATTTTATTGTTATGCTGTATTTTATATTTAAAAACATGAAAATTTATTTATCTGAGTTGTTTCATTTTAAGAACATTTCTTCCTTTAATGGAATAAGACCCATTATCCTTAAAGTTGATCTTTCTAAAGGTTCTGATAATTGAATGTCTTGATAGTTATCCCTTCTTTCTAAATTAATAGTAGTTGTATGTACCTACCCTATTTTCTTCACTTGTAAGCGGTTTGTTTTGTTTTTTTGAGATAGGGCTGAGGGTCACTCATGTTTGTGTTTTTCTGAAGTTCCTTGTGGCATCAGTATACTCTCAGCTCATTAAATGAAAGTTGAAGGAATAGGCCTGCTGTGGAAAGTGGAATTCTACTTTCACATTATCCTTTTACAGGATGGATAACACTAGACAAAGGTGTCTATTAATGGATAATACTAGATAATACTAGACAAAGGTGTCTATTAATTACTGTCATTTATTAATTATGGCTGAACTTAAAAAATTTCAGTTTCTTTCTTTTTTTTTTTCCCCCTGAGACAGGGTTTCTCTGTGTGGCCTTGGCTGTCCTGGAACTCATTCTGTAGAACAGGCTGAACTCCATCCAACTCACAGACATCTGAAGTGTGATCCTAATTAGTCTTAACAATAAAAACCAGGAGTCGGATATCAGGATAAAAGCTGAAAGACCAGAGAAGTAAAGGAGCAGCCACAGTCACTTCTACCTCTCTGAATCCTCTGACCAAAAGGGCCAAGATCCCAGCCTTATCACTTGCTGTCTCCTTTCTGTACAGACCTCCAGACCTCTATGGTTAACACAAAATATCACACAACAGAGATCCACCTGCCACTGCCTCCTGAGTGCTGGGATTTAAAGGCATGTGCGGTAGCCAAAATTTCAGTTTCTTAACTGTTGTTTTTAACAAAGTTCTGTGCTGTTCATTGTCTTGCCCTGAGCCAGTTGATCAGCTGAGAAGGAACTAAATGATGCATTATTGTTCATGGATTTCAGAACTTAAAAAGTCAGTGACTATAGCTAAGGAAGGAGACTGCATTTGCAATCAGACCTGGGTTTCAGTCTTTGCTCCAGTATCCTTGGAAAACTCATTGTACCCTTTTTAGAGTTAGGAAGAAGGTGAATAAGATCATGTAAAATGCCTAGCCTAGTGTTTGGTAAATCATTTCAAAATGCTTATTACTTTATCATTTAGATTTATTTATCATGTGTGAGAGTGTTGTGTCTGCATGTGGGTGCCTGGTGTTCTTGGAGGTCAGGAGCAGTCATCTGATCCCCTGGAACTGGAGTTAAGGATGGTTGTGAGCCACCATGTGGGTTCTGGGAACTGAACTAGGGTCCTCTGCAAGAGCAACAAGTGCTCTTAACTACTGAAGAATAGCTCTGGTCTCAACCTCATATGTCGAAGGAAAGTTTAAAAATATTTGAGAGTATTATTTAAGCACATTTGGGTACATTGTTTTTATTACTTTTGAGACAAATTCTCATGTAGTCCAAGCTGGGTCTTCCCTAAGAACTCATGGCAATCCTAGATTAGCTTTTTTTTTATGCTGGGATTACAGGTATATGCACCACTATGCCTAACTTATATTTTGGACACATTTTTGCAACCAGTTCTTTCCGAACAGCAGTGACAGAATTCTAACTCTAGTCCATAGATTACCAGTACATACTAGACGTGCATGTCCGTCAGCCACCAGTGTCCGCTTCTGCCTGTGTCCATCAGTGATGTGGTTATTTGCACTCAGCTCACATGGGTGTTCCTCATCCAAAATGTCATGTGACTTTACAAAAATGGATAATCAGAAGGAATTGACCAACCAAAATAAAATGTGACAAAGAAATGACAAATGATAATGTTGGATATAAAATGTAAACCAAATAGAGAGCTGTAAACGGCGCATTTGGGGGAGTGAGATAGATGATGCAGGGTTTAGAGCACTTACTGCTCCCACAAGGACTCGAGTTCAGTTTCCAGAGCTCTTACGGGGTGACTTACAACTGCCTTAAAATTCCAGCTCCTGAGGTTCTCACGTCCTCTACTGGCCTTTGTACTGCATGTACATGCACCACACACACACACACACACATGTGCCCACGCTAGCAAATGAATCTTAAAAAATGACATGTTGGTGACATGGGATTGTTGACATTGCAGGCTTTCTAAAGATCCTAGATACGTAGCCAGAGGAAATGGGGGTGTTGTCTGCCTTTTGACGTAAATGTTGGAAGTATATCATCTTAGGGGGCGTGGTTCATGCTGTAAGTAAAGTACTAGGCTGGGCATTAGGCATTCAGCAGTAAATACAAGATATCTTTACCATTTGAGACAAATATTTCATAACTAATCACATAATTTAAGTTAGAAAGACTAATAAAAATAAACAGTACTCTGCATAGGGGGAGATAAAAGAGGGTCAGGTTATGTTAAGAATGAGTCTATTCTAGCAATAGTAGATATCAAAAAGGCTTCAGACTAGGGAACAACCAATACAGATTTGAGCACATGACAGTGTTGGTCTCCAGATATGTACCCAAAGTTAAGACTTTCTTTTTTTTTTTTTTTTTTTTTTTTAAGATTTAAAATTTGTGTGTGGGCTGGAGAGATGGCTCAGAGGTTAAGAGCACTGCTTGTTCTTCCAAAGGTCCTGAGTTCAATTCCCAGCAACCACATGGTGGCTCACAACCATCTGTAATGAGATCTGGTGCCCTCTTCTGGCCTGCAGGGATACATGCAGAAAGAACACTGTATACATAATAAATAAATAAATCTTTAAAAAAAAAATAAAATAAAATAAAATTTGTGTGTGTGTGGGTTTATGCATGCATGTGTATTGTCCACAGAGGACAGAAGAGGGCATTCGATTCCCTGGAGCTGGAGTTACAGGGGAACAGAACTTGGTGTCTGTTCAATCTTATAACTGCTAAACCATCTCCTGTCTACACTCTAATGATCCATGGGGTCCTGAAGAACTGTGGAGAACTGGCTTTTAATGCAGGCAGTTCTTGCTTTGCTTTGAATGGTAGGATGGAACCATAGAAATGGGAGCTGATTCTATGCAAAATAATCTTTACAGTTAATCGGAAAACTTCAGGTTTTTATACCCATTGTATTTTTCTTTTGGTTAAAACATTGAGAACTCTCTAACTCTTGGTCACTGTATTAGTTTTCATTGCTGTGGCTAACTTCCTGAGGAGAAACTCAGAGGGAATGGCTGTTTTGGCTTACAGTTTAGGGAGGGCTTTTATATAGTTCATTGCAGTGAGGAAAGCTGGTGGGCCAAGCATGAGGCAGCTGGTCACATTGTATTTGCCCTCAGGAAGGCGGGCCAGACATTAGATTCAAGGCTAGCTCCAGTGACCCACTTCTTCCAGCAGGGTTCCTTCCTCAAGGTTCTACAGCCTTCCCCTAGGGAGTAATGTTCAGTCACAGCACAGGGGTGGGGTGGGGCAGGGCTGCCGCAGTTCTGTTGAAGGTCCTACATACTCTGCCACTGAGCTATAACCCCAGCTCAGGTTCCTTTCGGAACTGATACTTGAGCTGATGGTCTTGCTTGCTTGTTTGCTTGATTTATCTCTCTTTATCCCTCCCTTACTCCTCTCTCTGTCTCTCTCTCTCTCTCTCTGTCTCTCTCTCTCTGTCTCTGTCTCTCTCTCTCTCTCTCTCTCTCTGTAACAGCTTTGGACTAGCTCTGTAGACCAGGTTGGCCTCGAACTCACAGAGATCCATCCTCCTGCATTTATCTCCTGAGTGCTGGGATTAAAGGCATGCACCACCGTTGCCTAGCTGATGTCATTTCTTAAGCTTTTTATAAATATTTATCTTTCAAACTCTTGTGTTTTAGTCTTTATATTTATTTTTTATTTTTTGAGGTAGTCTTTCATTCAGTGTGTAGTCCTGGGTGACTTGGAACCCACCTGCATGCCTCTGCTTCCAGAGGGGTGGGATTAATAGCATGTGCCACCATGCCTGGCCAATAAGTGTTTCTTCTGTGTAACAGTTCTTAAAAATGTTTCTGATTAAGGAAGGCCTGAAACTGATTTCCTTATTTGCTCTTTTAGGAATGCTTTAAAGGAAGTTGGGCTACTCACAAGTTACTACATAAGAAAGCAAGTAAGTAGCATTGCTTATCTTCATGCCCTTTGCCTAGGATGCAGCTTTTGTGCAAGTGTTGGGACTTCTCTTGGTTCTGAAAGTGTAATTCTGACATGGGGAATTATTATTCCTTGGTAATATGTAATAAAACATGTCAGTGACATCTGGTTTATCTTGTTTCATGTGGTTAATATGAAAACGTGAGATCTTTGCTAGGATAGATGGATCTAGCTTGGCTAGTACCTGATAGTGCCCTAATCTTTTGGTATCCTCGTCTTGGCTAGAAGTGTCTGCATATTGTAGGCCGATGATACAGGGGCTATTTGATTTTGTTTGGCCAGATCTCTGTTGCTCTGTAGCTGATAATGGTTTTAAATCCCTGACCTCCCTGTTTGTACCTCAGTTCTGGATTATAGGCATGTGTCACCACACTGTGTTGATTTTTAGGGTGTCTTGTATTACCCCAGAAACTATTAACTGTTTCTTAGCCGTTGTAACCACATTGGTGTGGCTATTCTTCAGATAGCCTTTCTGCATCAGCTCCTCATCCTGTAAATGTAGTTCTTAGTGTGGCTGACCTGAGACAGCCTGCTACGGTTACCTGGAGATTGACAAGGACTTGCTGTGCATAAAGCATTGCCATCTGATGCTTACGGTTTGGCAGGTAGTGTGGTGATTGCTGTAAACTGTCTTCATGATTTTGTTGCCTTGCACTCATCTGCCTCTGTTTTCTGTGAGTTTGTTGGTCTAATGAAGTTTGTTAGTTTGCTTTACCAAAGCACTTGAGGTTAGCCAAACAATCTTTGAAGGAAAAGGAAATACAACTTTAAAAAGATGTATATATATATGTGTATATGTGTGTGTATATATGTATGTATATATATATATATATATATATATATTTTTTTTTTTTTTTTGTGGTGGTATAAAGTGATACTTGTGCTTAATGGGAGTTCTGGGTTATCCACGGGAGGAAATGTAGTCTGCGAGTGGGAAATACTGTAAGTGAAAAATTTACCGAGGTATAGAGGAAGAGATCTACTTCTTTTGGTTGGTTCCTTTGAATGGAAGTGTACACAGCTTGGAGGTCATGTATTTAGGGCCTTATATCGCATGAAGTCCAATGCTCTTTGTTGCTCTGCCTGTATTTTGTCTGAACCTATTGCATTGTGGTTTTTGAAAAATAGCATACAATGTCCTTTGCTTTCACAGTTGTTTACAAAGTTTTGCTACCAGAGTCAACTCATTTCAAGATTACTAGGAATCAAATGCTTGTTTAGCATTTGGGACTTGGGTTAAATGGATCCTGAAATGTAAGCTTACTTAAATTTTCAGGTGTAAATTTCTAGTAAGTGAGTCCTGTATAGAGATTAGAAAAGAACTTGCTGTGTTTCATTCAGCCTTGTTTGTTTTGATAGCTTTTGTGTTGTTTGTGTGAGGTCTGCTTTCAATTCTCCTTGGAAAATACTGTTTGTAGAAGGGCAGGAATGGAGACCAGGTGGGAGATTTGAAAGGCTTTGTTTCCTGTTCCTTGTTTCCTCCCTAGGAGTATGGTAAGGCAAAGCCTTTTTGAATTTGTTTTAAGACAGAATCTAGATGGTTTTTTAAATTGCATTTACCATTTTATGTGTGTTTGTGCATGCATATGCATGAATACATGCTATAAGTGTGGAAGGAAGTCAGGACTTTTTGGGGGGATATGGTTTACTCCTTTTACCTTGTGAGGTGTTGGGGATCAAAATTAGGCTTGGGAAGTAAGTGCCATCCGGCCAGCCCTGAATCTAGTGATATAGCACTCTGTCTCACCTGAACTTAATGATTCTCCTACTTTAGTCTCCCAACTGCTGGGGTGACAGATGTACCACTGCTCAGCAAAAGCCTGAATCTTGATTGTTCTATCCTAGATTTAAAGAGACACATCCCTAGAGGTTCCTGTTTCACATAAACCACTTCATGCTAGCCTTACATGAAGTAAGCGTCAACTGTCGTTTTGAAGAAATTTCATTAATACTTGAATCTAGTGACAGTGAATGGAATCCATTTTTGTTTTGGTTTCAGAAATAATTTTGTATTGATAAAAACCTTCACTTGAAAGCCATTATTGGGGGCTGGGGAGATCGCTCCGTGGTTAAGAGCATTGTCTGCTCTTCTAGAGGACCCGGGTTCAATCCCTAGCACCCACATGGCAGCTCACAACAGTTTGTAACTCCAGTTCCAGGGGATATGGTACCCTCACACAGACGTACATGTAGGCAAAACACCAATGCATATAAAAAATAAATCTTGGGGAAAAAAAATAAAACTTAAAAGCCATTGTTTGGTTAAATTGGAATTTTTTTTTTTTTAATGTAAGTTTGTTGGGTGATTTAGGATCACCACTTTTAAATAAGAGCATAGAATTCAGCTGTTAAGTCTGAATTCAGATGGGAAGGTTTAGCTCATATTTGATATTTTAAGGTTAAGTTTGCATGAATTGCTGCCATTCTGTTTGAGACTGTACAACGTGTATCTGGGTGCTTCTTCTCAGACACTGAGGTCTGAGAACGTGGACGGACTGGTGAGTAGAGCGTGAAGCAGCTGCTTGGTCAGGCTCGGCTGGATGCTTGCTGGGTTTTTTGTGCCTGGGCTCTCTGGCCAAGTGAGAAGTAAAGTATGCTGCTGCTTGGCAGACTGATGACTGAAGCATCTCTTTCTCTCCTCTTGCTTTTACATGTGTCTACCACTCTTTCTCCCAGAAGATGAAAAGGCAAAACGAGAAGTATGTTCCTGGACTGTAGAAGGTGATGTTAACACTGACCCATGGGCAGGTTATCGGTACACCGGTAAACTCAGACCGCATTATCCACTGGTGAGTATGTAAAGTCATTAGAATGGAACATTGTCTTTAACCAGTTTTCAGTTTCCTGAAATTGATGCTTGTAATTTGTATTCCAGTAGTGAATCACGAGCAGGATTGCCTTCAGAAAGGAGCAGTATACATTCTAGATCTCAGGAACTAGTAGGACAATTGGCAGTTGTGGAAGAGGTGGAGAAGATTTTAGATATAAAGACTAAAACTTTGTAAATTTTAAAAAAGAATGGGATAAATATTCTTTATTTTGGTTTTGGTCTTTCCCTGTGTAGCTCTGGCTGTCCTGGAATACACTCTCTAGACCAGGCAGTCTGTCCTTGGACTCAGAGATCTGCCTGATTGTCTCCCAAGTGCTGGGATTAAATTAAAGGCATGCGTCACCACCACCTGGTGGGATAAATACTCTCTATAGACCAGGCTGGCCTCGGAGTAAGTCACAGAGATCCAAATCACAGAGATCCGCCTGGCTCTGCCTCCCGAGTGCTGGGATTAAAGGCGTGTGCTGCCACCACCACCCGGCTGGGATAATTACTCTTATGGCTGGCGCGAGAGTACTGTATAATACTGACTGCTCTTCTACAGTTTTTTGTAGAATGTGACACATTGTAACCAAATGACACTGGCTTAAGTACCACGCCTATCCCTTCCTGTAGGGAATTTCATGCACGAATAGAATGTGTTTTGATCAGACTCATCCACAGCTTACTCTCCTCTCTAATTCCTTCACTACATTTCCTTCCCAACTTCATATACTTTAAAAAAAACCACCAAGTCCACTTAATGCTGCCATTATGTGCATAGATGTAAGGCATCTACTAGAACATGGGCAAACTGTCAGGGGCTGCATCCTAAGAAAACTGACTTTTCTAGCAGGCATCAGTTGCCTATAGCTCCTCTGCCTGGGGTAGGACTTCACGAGCCCCTCCCCCATCCATACTGGAATTTTGGCTTGTTTGATCTTATCCAAGTCTTGGGCATTCATTCATAGCTACTGTCAATTCTTGTGTGCAACAGCCCTCTTCTGTACAGTAAATGCTGTTTTGAGAGGTTCACAACCTCTGACTAGTGGGGAAGGCCTTAAATCCAATGAGATACAGATTCTTTACTCCCAGAGCATCCATGCCATTTTGAACTGGGTACATGGAGTCAGCCTGGTCATGACTGTAGCTGGAAGGGTTCCTAACTGGGTGAGCTGTTGGTTACTTTCCCCTGCTGATAGCATGTCCAGCACTCTCCAGAGCTATGAAAGCCAGTGGTCAGTGAGCGTCCACATCAAGGAAAGCTTGGTTTTCATAGGACTCAAGAGGTTTGTTGTTGTTTTGAGATGAGGTCTCTCCACATAGCCCTGGCTGTCCTGGAACTCACTCTGTAGACCAGGCTGGCCTCAAACTTACAGAGATCCACCTGCCTCTGCCTCCCGAGTGCTGGGATTAAAGGCATGCGCAACTATGCCTTCTGGACTCAAGAGTCCGTCGTCCCCCCCCCCCCCACACACACACACAAGGTTTCTCTGTATAGTGCCTGTCCTGGATCTCGCTCTGTAGACCAGGCTGGCCTCAAACTCACAGAGATCCGCCTGGCTCTGCCTCCCAAGTGCTGAGATTAAAGGTGTGCGCCACCACCGCCTGGCATTAGAATTAACTTCTTATGAAAAGCTTTTGCTTGAACCTGACTCTTGAGTCTTCTCCCCATGCTTATCTTTGTTACTAGTTAATAGGTGTTGAACAGATCTTGTTATTGTTCCTAGATGCCAACAAGGCCAGTGCCCAGTTACATTCAGAGGCCGGACTATGCTGATCATCCCTTAGGTAAGTCCTGCTTGCCTCGTTTCTGCATTTTCCATTTGTGGGCTTCATTATCACTGCCAAGGAAGGAATACTCTCCTTGTAGAGAGTTTTCAGTGCTGGACATGTAATGTAAACATTGTTTCTTTTTTTTTAAATCCACATTAGAGCATTTAAGATAAAGATTTTTTTCCCCCTCATTAGGAATCTGTCCAGTTCTGAAAACAATGTTTATGTGGCATTAAAGACTACATTCAGAAAAATACTATATTTGTTGTTAAACAAACTGCCAGATGGGAGGGAAAGGTTTTGGTTTTCTTTTTGCTCTTACCTAGATTAAGACGAAAGTAGATTATGAAGACCTGAGTGAATGCTTCACTCAGGACTGGGCTGTAGCAGTGATAGAAGGACTGGTCACGGTGGTGCTAGTGGAGTTGTGATGAGCATGATGGTGGGGGTTCTTTAACAGTAACTGGTGTCTGTTTTTGCTTAACTGTGTGTCAGGCACTGTGCTAGTTCTTTGCACGTGTTACTCCATTTAATACTTCCAACATGTCTGAGGTAGGTTCTGTTGTCTTCTCTATTTTATAGATAATAATAGTGAGACATGCAGAGAAGATGAATAATTTTGCCACACAGGTCAGTGGACTTAGTCTCTGACCTTTGAACTTGTACAGTATTTAGGTTGGACTAGGTGATGACTAGTTTTGCATGTCAGAAATGAGAAATGGTTGAATATCAGTGATCTTTACATTATTTTTTTTTTAAATTTAAAACATTAAAAAATTTTTGGTCTTGACATGATCTAATTACTAGCCCAAGCTGGCCTCAAATGTACAGTCCTCCTGTCTCAGCCTTCTGAGTGTGGGATTGCATGTCTGCTGCCACTGTGGACAGCTTGGACAGCTTAGATAGCTGCATGGAACCATAGTATTATTTTTCTATATGTAATTTTAAAATTTAGTTAAATTCATTGTGAATAAATGTAAAGAAAAGACAGTATGGGTGATACCTTGGAAACATGTAATTTCATTATTCTCTTTTGAATGTCGTGTTAACTTATATTTTAAGAAATAAATATAATTTTTAATAGACTAGAATGTTATGTGTTTAAAAGAAGCCCTGCTCTGTAGAGATTTAAGAGCATTCCCAAGATACTCTGTGAATACCAGTGTGGTTTATATATAGTTGAACACACCACATACACCTTCATCTTTTTGTCTTCTCTTGATATGTTAATATATGATAGGAGTTCATGTAAGTTCTTCAGTTCCATAATTTTAATTTCATTGTGTGGGTGTATCATAATAATCAACCAGGCCTCTCCTAATGAATGGTTAGATTAGATTATTTGCAGGGTTTTGCTTCTGTGAATTTGATTGTAGTTTCTATTCTTATATTTTCATCTTTGTTCACAATTAAGAATTTTTTTTAGATTAATTGTCTAAAGTAATGGTTTGGATCAAAGAATATATACATTTTTATTTGAGATAGTAGAAATTTCAGAGCATTTTGCCAATTACTACTCTCATAAAAAGCATGAGCATGATCTTGGCGGTGGTGGTGCACACCTTTAATCCCAGCACTTGGGAGGCAGAGGCAGAGGCAGGTAGATCTCTGTGAGTTCGAGGCCAGCCCGGTCTACAGAGCAAATTCCAAGACAGTCTCCAAAGCTACACAGAGAAATTCTTTTTCAAAAAACCAAAATAAAACAAACTCCAAAAAACCAACCAGACAAAACATTAGTGTGCTTGCTCTGACAAAACATACTAAAATGTGAACAATACAGTGAAGACTAGCGTGATTCCTGTGCGAGGATGCTCCTCAACTTCATGGAGTGGTCCAAATTTTACAAGAAAAACCAGGACTTTGCTTCTCCTCAATTGTCACCAGCATTGTTTGTTATCAAGTTTGTATGGCCTTTATAAGTGTGAAAGGCTGAGAAATTGTGTATTATTTTAGCTTGCATTTTTAAATTACAAGGTTTAACATCTTTTCACGTATTAAATGGCATTTTCTTTCCTTTTGAATGTTTGTTCATATTCTTAACCTCTTTCCCCATTAGACTGTTAGGTTTTTTTCCAAAATTGATTTCTAAAATGTTCTTTGTACATTAACACTCTGAATTATATGGTAAAAATATTTTCCCCCAGTGGAACACTAATATTTTGTCATTATATTATGACAAACTTTGAGCGTTTGTATGTAGTAAGATAAATGTGTCTTGTATTATTACATTTGATTCTCATGTCTTTAGTCTGGGGTTTGATTGGCCCGTTGGTCTAACCACAGCCATTGCCAAGTGTGGCTGTTGGAAATGTTTTCCTACCTGTAGGCCTTGTTGCTGTCTCCTTTGCTTTTTCTCAGGAATTCTCTTGGTATTCTTGCATGATTCTTTTTCTGTACTAAGTTTATAATAAGTTTGTCTTGATTCCAAAATATCTTGTTGACATTATTTATTGGGATAAAACTCAATTTATAAATTAATTTTGAAAGACTAATACCTTGATAGTACTAAATCTTCTATCTAAAAATAGGGTATGTTTTCTGTTGTATTAATCTCCTTTTATATCTTAAAGTAAAAGTAAAGTTTCAGAGTTCCTTGTTGTTGTTGTTGTTGTTGGTTTTTCGAGACAGGGTTTCTCTGTGTTGGAGCCTGTCCTGGATCTCGCTCTGTAGACCAGGCTGGCCTCAAACTCCCAGAGATCTGCCTGATTCTGCCTCCCAAGTGCTGGGATTAAAGGCAGGCACCACTGCTGCTTGGCTCAGAGTTCCTTTTTGAAGCTTTTACTGTTACATTGTTCTGCGTACTTTGTTAGTAGTTTTTAGCTTGTTTGTATTATGATAGGTAGAGTTTTTAATTTTGACAACCTAACAGCTAACTTGCTAAACTCTTATTTTCTTCCATTTCTCAGATGATTCTTTTGTTCTGTGGCTATGTAATATCTGAAATTGATAAAGCTCTTATCTTTTTAAATTTTATATTTCTTTCTTTTACTTATAGCTGCTAATATTGCTGGAATAGTGTTGTGCCAGATGATACTCATTATGTGATGTTCATTTTTTGATTGAGATTTATATTTTAAGGTGGTGGCACCCATGTTAGGAGGATTATCTTTCTGGATAATCATTTATTTTCCAATATTGAATTAATAACCCTGTGTTCTGATGTGAATCTTTTCTTAGTTGATGGTAAAGCACTTTCTGCCCTTCAAGAGAACCCAGCTGCCTCTAACTCCTGTGCCAGGGTATCCCTTACTCTGACCCCACATACCAGCACACACATAGCATACACATAAAAATGTTGCAAAAAAATTTATTTGGGCATTTTCCATTTCAGAGAATGAAAACAGGATTCATTGATAATTTGTTGCATTTCCCCCCCAAGATTTTGAAATTGCTTTATTGACTCTTTCTTTTAAGTATATGTAAAACTTGAATTAGACTAATTTTATTAAGATTATTTTTTTTTTTTTTTTTTTTTTTTTGGTTTTTCGAGACAGGGTTTCTCTGTGTAGCTTTGCGCCTTTCCTGGAACTCGCTTGGGAGACCAGGCTGGCCTCGAACTCACAGAGATCCGCCTGGCTCTGCCTCCCGAGTGCTGGGATTAAAGGCGTGCGCCACCACCGCCCGGCTTATTAAGATTATTTTCCCAAACTTTTATTTATTTTATGACATTGAGTGATAAATGGGTTTTATGACATCTGTGTGCATAAAAATAATAATCAGGTATTTCACAGCCGTATTTACCTGGGACTTTCTAATATAGAATCTGGTACGTTCTGCTCCTTTTTCACTTTTCAAATGTTAGTTAAAGCCTACTAAAAATCATAAACCAATCTGCAGAGATGGCTCAGCAGTTCAAAACACTGGCTGCTCCTCCAGAGGATTCAGGTTCAATTCCCAGCCCCCTCCTGATGGCTCCCATCCTCTTGGAACTTCAATTCCAGGGGACCAGATGACCTCTTCTGGCCTCCAAGGCTACAAGGCGTGCAGGCAGAATACCTGTACACGAACTCTAAAACCAACCAACCAACCAACCAACCCAAGCAAAGGTCATAAACTGTAGTTTGAGTAAGAACAGTAAGGTAGTTGATGATTGGTTGCTGGTGTGGAGATGCTTCGGGACATGGCCATGAAGAAAGAGTTTGTACGCTGTGCTGTACTTGTCACGTGCATCAGTTAGTGCACTATGAGAACACTGCCTGGCATGCAGCCAGAACTGTGAGCACTGACTGCTTCCTAGTAAGTTTTTAGAAAGTTTTTCCTTCCAGTTTCTTTTATTTCCTTTTTGTGTTGAAAATATTAAAGCAATAACCTAACTTGGACCTCTCAATGTGAAATAGTATCATATGGTACATAAGGAGAATCACCTGTTACTGAGTCGTCAGGGTATAATGTGCTGAGTTCTGTCTTTCTCTTTGTTGTGGTTTTACTCACTCATTTTCCATTCCAGGAATGTCTGAATCTGAACAGGCTCTTAAAGGTACTTCTCAAATTAAATTGCTCTCAACTGAAGATATAGAAGGGATGCGACTTGTGTGTAGGGTAAGTTATTTTTTCCTCACGGGTAGAATAGGGTTAATACTACAGATAGGAAGTCAGTGATTTTTGGCTTATAAAGCTGTAAGAATGTTACTTTGTAAACTGCTGCTAGCCACCCCTTTCCTGTACCTATTTTCAAAACATTTTTATATTTAAATAATCTATTTTAGAATAAAACTAAGAGTGATTAATCTGTAGTCACCATATTTCTTTCATCAACTTTGTATTGTTTATTTGCATAAACATATTTACTGAATTGCAAAGACTGAAAGATGAGCATGACTTTGCTCAAGAGCTTACAGTATCCTTCTTCTTCTTCTTCCTTTTTTTTTGAGAGAGGGTCTCTGTAACCCTGGCTGTCCTGGAATTCACTATGTAGTCCAGGTTGGCCTTGCACTCACAGAGATCCATCTGTCTCTGCCTCCTGAGTGCTGGGATTAAAGGCTTGGCCACCACACTCAGCTTTATTTTTATTTTTGTTTTTTGTTTGTTTTTGCAGCATTATTTTTAAAGAGTGAAGTTTTTTTTTTTTGTGGGGGGGAGTTTTCGAGACAGCTTTTCTCTGTGTAGCTTTGCACCTTTCCTGGAACTCACTCTGTAGTCCAGGCTGGCCTCGAACTCACAGAGATCCGCCTGCCTCTGCCTCCCGAGTGCTGAGATTGAAGGCGTGCGGCATCACAGCCCAGCAAGAGTGAAGTTTTTATGGTACTTAGTCATTCTAAGTTTACAAATGTTATAGCACAGGACTAAGTCCAAGGCCCATACAGAGTTAGACTAAAGTCTTGTGAGAATCCTATGTTTGGAGTATGGATGGGATTAATTAGATGAAATCACATATTTAAATTTTTCTAAAGAAAAATAATTTAGATGTTCATATAAGGCTTTTGTGCAGCATTTTAAAAGTGATTTGATGCTTTTTTTTATTATCTGGAGAATTTTGTGTCATGTCTTTTACTTACTATGATTTTTTTTTTTTTAAGGAAATTCATTCATCTTTTCTTATATTTCCTTTCATGCTCCATTTTAGAAATGTAACATTGTCAGTTGATTGTTTATCTATCTTAGGATATAAATCTTCATTACGTTTACTTATTAGTGTCAGATGGTGGTGGTGCGCACCTTTAATCCCAGCACTCACAGGCAAAGGTAGGGGGATCTCCAAGTTCAAGGCCAGCCTGGTCCATAAAGTGAGTTCCAGGACTGCCTAGGCTGTTTCACAGAGAAACCTTGTCTAGAGAAACCAAAGCCAAAACCAAAAAAAGTTATTAGTAAATCTCTTTATCCCAACTTTTTTTTTTTTTTTTTTTTTTTTTTTTGGTTTTTTGAGACAGGGTTTCTCTGTGTAGCTTTGCGCCTTTCCTGGAACTCGCTTGGGAGACCAGGCTGGCCTCGAACTCACAGAGATCCGTCTGGCTCTGCCTCCCGAGTGCTGGGATTAAAGGCGTGCGCCACCACCGCCCGGCTATCCCAACTTTTATATAAATTTATTTATACATACTTTTATATGTTTCTGACATTTAAATATTGCATACAAAATGATATCAAATGATATTATTTGGCTGATTTTTCATAAAATCAAAAATAGTGCAGAGTATAGGTTCTGTTTTATTACTTCTTGAATATACTTATTTTCTTTCAGCTTGCTCGAGAAGTCTTGGATATTGCTGCTGGGATGATTAAAGCAGGTGTAACTACTGAAGAAATTGATCATGCTGTACACTTAGTAAGAGCTTTACTTTTCTTATTTCAGAAGTTTCAATTAAAATTTTTAACTTCATTTTTATAATGTCCAAAATAACTTTATTAAGCGAATTTGAAAACTTATTTCTGCATTGTTTCGAATATGGGAAGCATTCTGTAGCTATTACACTTGTAAGTATGTTCTACCTACAGGTCTTGGGCATCCAGGCATTCGGCCAGCAGCAACCGAAAATGTTTGGGAATAAACAACTTACTTTTGTGCAGACATGTTTGTGCTCTTTTATTCCCTGCTAATGTTATCTGCATAGGGAGTATTTGTAGTGTAATCGGGTCATGGAGTGGTTTGAAGTATAGGGAGATGTGGACAGCATGTGTGCAGACACTGCACTGCACAAAAGACTGGAGTTTCTGCAGATCCTGGTAGCCAGCCAGGTGTTGAGATAACAGTCCTGCACAGATGCTTAGGCATGACTGTATCTGTGATGCTGAAATCCGAGGGCACTTGAGACATGTTGTTCTGAAACCTCAGCCTTTTATCAGCTTTTATAGAATTGATTAACCAGTACTTCCAATAAAACATACCACTGCATATGCCATGTGTTCTGAAATACAAAACAAACTGCAGAAACTAGACTGGAAATCAGTTTTCCTATCATACACAGCAAAAAGGCAATAAACAGATCAGATGGGAAGATCCTGCCTTAGTCAGTGTTGCTCTGAAGAGATGCCATGTTCACAGTAGCTCTTACAAAGAAAGCATTTCATCTGGCCTTGTTTACAGTCCATTACCATCATGGCAGGGAGCATGGCAGCATGCAGGATTTGGGAGTGGGAGGGAGATAGAGGGAGAGGTAAGGAGAGAGGGGAGAGGAGAGAGAGCCCACCTCCAGTGACACACTTTCTCTAACAAGACCACACCTTCTAATCCTCCTAATCTAGTTTCCTCCTACCAGAGTTCCACTCTGTTCTTATTGAAACCACATATCTTAAAAAAACTTCATTAACAAGGCAATAAACAGATCAGATAAAATATGACATGGTGATACCTTTTTTTTAAAGTAAAGATTGCTTGTTAGAGTGTATTAGATGTAGACTAGTTATACTTCCTATGTCTGAGTTAGTTGTTCACAGAAAAGTGTTAAGTAGTTCAGACACATGGACAGTAGGTTCGAAAGATTCCTGTATCCATCCATTACTCATGAGGTGAGGATGAAACCGACACTCTGCTTTTACAGTGATGATGGTGTTGTAAGTGGTGACACCTTCCTGAAAGAATTGGACTATATGTCTAGAGTTTATAAAAATGTTTAAAAAACATTGTTGGAGCTTATTTGACAGTTTGGAATTTATTGTTTGGTTTGTCTGGGGTGGTGTGTGTGTGTGTGTAGGTCAGAAAAACTTGTGAAAGTCAACTCTTTCCTATCAAATGGGTCACAAGGATGAAACTCAGGTTGTCAGGCAGGTGAATCCCAGATCTACCAGCCTTGTGAATTTTTTTTATTTAGACTTATATGAATTTTGATCTGGGGTATTGTATATATTAGTGTATCATGGGTAGACAATTTGAGTACTTCCTCTGGGCAGATGCTCTTTACAGTAAGGACCTCTGTATTTCCTCATTTGCAGTCACCAGCATCCTCTGGAAGTAGGTAAGGAGGTGGTGCTACGGTCGCTCGCATTTTGTAGGAACTGAGGAGAAAGGTGTTAGCGTACAAAGTCATGTGGAATGATAACCGAAGAGGTACACCCACATAGGGGAAGCACTGGAAGATGTAGCTGTTTGTTGTGAAGAGTATTCTCTACCTCAGGGAACTTCAGTTTCTGACACAGTTCTAGAAGTTGTGGAATCTCATAAAATTATGGACTATTTCACAAACAGTATCTTGTGCAGCCATTAGAGATTTACTAGACTGGAACCACTTGGCAGTGTGGAGCCTACAGCACTCTATGACTACCATGGTGTAAGATTCACACAGCTGTGTTCTAACTCCACAGAATATCAAAAGTGATTTACCGATTCTTAATTATACATGTATTCATTTTTTTTGTTATAGGGATGGAGTTGGCCTTAATATAAGAGGGTATTATTGAAAGTGCTTATTAATATACACTCTTTTTACTGAAGATATGTTTCATAAGTAGTAGTTCAGTCAGAGTAGAATCTTGATATGATGACACTTATTTGTATTATGTGAATTTGATTCTCCTTTACCTGAAGACCAGTAAACTGGTTTGCATGCAGTATATTTAATTAGCATATAGCATACTAGATACTGGACAAGATAACATCTACTGGCCTGGCATGGTGTCATCATATGTCTGTAGTACCAGTTTCTTGGCCTATGAGTTCTAAGAAAAGCCTGGGTGGCAATAACGTGTGTGTGTGTGTGTGTGTGTGTGTGTGTGTGTGTGTGTGTGT
>CABHPP010116452.1:21472-33571 GCA_902168425.1 Peromyscus attwateri | reverse complement strand
GTGTGTGTGTGTGTGTGTGTGTGTGTGTGTGTGTGTGTGTGTGTATGTGTTGTGTATATGTTTCAACTTACATGTTAAAATGTATATAATGTAAAGCTTGCGCTTGTGTGAGTGTGTTCTTGTATGTGTGTGTGCTCCTGTGCATACTTGTATGGACACCAGAGTTTAACTTTGTGTGTTTTCCTCTGTTGCTCTCCACTTTGTTTTTGAGGGCACTCTCACTTAACCTGGAGCTTACCATTTTAACTAGACTTGCTGGTCAGTGCACCCTTAGGATCCTCCTGTGTCTGCTCTCTCAAGGCTGTGGTCACAGGCCTGTTTTCCACATTGGACTTTATTTTCATGGATGCTGGGGATAGAAACTCAAGTCCTCATTAGTGCTCAGAAAACACTTTAACCATCAAGCCATCTCTCCAGTCCCCTACGTGGCAGTTTTATTACTAATGAAATTAGTTTTTCTAGTATCCAAGGAAGCAAAAATCCAAATTAGAGACTACAGATAGAAGAGATTAAATATAATCCTGCCTTTATTGTAGTTGTTACTGACTTGCTTAAGATTGTTTATGAACATTTCATAAGTTCTGAGTTCAGCCCTTATTTTCATGTAATATTTAATTATTGTTGTTATTTGCAACAGGGCCTCACTATGTAGCTGTTGCTGGCCTTGAACTCAAAGAGCTCTTCCTGACTCTGCCTCCCCAATGTGAGATTAAAGGCATGCACCACCACACCTGGCTAGACCTTGTTCTTTTTATTAAGTGCACAGCATACGGCATTTTTCAGGAATGAATTGTCTACTCTGCAGTGTTGCTGGTGCCCGAAATCTGTAGTGTAAAGATACTCATTTAGTGTATTCTCCAGATAGTCATGTAGTTTATTGTAGTGACACAGTAGTAATCTTTATTTTAAGTCTGGGATGAAGACGGATGAATACTTACAGATGGATGAAAGACCAGTGGAATTTTTAAAAAAACCTAGAACTAGATAAACTTTGCTCTTGTGTTCCAGGAAGAGCAAGCTAAAGACAAATGGAAATGTTTCCTGTTTAATTTCAGAACTTAGTGAAGTTGGCAGTACAGTGTTGCTAACCTGGTTATTTGTCTTACACAGCTGTCTTCCATGTCATAGTTCTTCTGTCACAAAGATCTCACTCATTACTAGCATAAAAGTCGGCATTTGTCTTGTGCTGCACGGCCATATTCTTGTTCTCTACAGTGAGTTCAGTTGAATTGATTGCCTTTAGGGTTTTCTCTTAGGCAGCACTGCACTCACTGGTGAATTAGCGAATACAGACAGTATCGTTTTCATTTGGTTACATGAAGCTGTTATGCTTGACTTTAAAATGTAAACAAATGTGGGCTTTATATCTGCCTTTTTGTTTCTTCCAGTGGACATCACTCTTTATCGAAATGGTTATCATGGGGATCTAAATGAGACCTTTTTTGTTGGAGATGTGGATGAAGGAGCACGGAAACTTGTTCAGACTACATATGAATGCCTGATGCAAGCCATCGATGCAGGTCAGCCTCAGCCGGTGCACCCACCCGCACCACGTACCACCAGTGTTCAGTGCGCTTTTATGTCTCTCTGTCTCTGTCTCTCTTTTTCTGTCTCTGTCTCTCTTTCGGCTTTTTGAGACAGGGGTTCACTATGTAACAGCCTTAGCTGTGCTGAATAGCTCTAGACCAGGCTGGCCTTGAACTCAGAGATCCGCCTGCCTCTGCCTCCTGAGTGCTGGGATTAAAGGTGTGCGCCACTACTGCCCAGCCCTGCATTTTTATTTTTATTTGGCTTTTTGGTTGTTTTCCCTTGCACTGTGTTCTCCTAGGAAATTAAAACAAGGATAGGGATTTGGGAGGACAAGGTTGGAGCCTCCTTTATGATTGCCCCCCTCTTTGCTTCTCCCAGTATTCTTGGTATCTGGAGTCTTTCTCTCTCTTCCCGCCGTGTGTTAAGGCATATACAGGTAGTGTATGTGCTTCATTAGGTTAGAATCATAGAAACATTCTAATTTGCTATTTTTTCAACTAATATCTTTTTTTTTTTTTTTTTTTTTTGGTTTTTTGGTTTTTCGAGACAGGGTTTCTCTGTGTAGCTTTGGAGCCTTTTGTGGAACTCGCTCTGTAGACCAGATTGGCCTTGAACTCATAGAGATCTGACTGCCTCTGCCTCCCAAGTGCTAGGGTTAAAGGCGTGCGTTACCACAGCCTGACTTCAACTAATATCTTAAAGATTCTTCCAAAGTAGTTTTGTACCTGCATATATAGATGTACCTCCTTTAGAATAATTTTGAAAATTACATTTATGTATGTGTGAACATAGGTACATAAACCACTGTGTGCTTGTGGGGGTCAGAGGACAACTTTCGGTTGTTGGTTTGTTATTGTCTTGGATTCTGGGAGTGGAACTCGGGTCATGGGGCTTGTCAGCAAGTGCTCTTCTGCAGTGGAGAGTAAATGCCAGGTCTGGGCATGCTAGGCAAGCCCTTAACCACTGAGTTGGGTCACCAGCCCTTGGTTCATTATTGGTATTAGTTTTCTTATCTCATTCTTTTAGTTTCTTAATATTAGGGTTTCATAGCTGTTATCCTGGACATTGGTGGTTTCCTCTATTACAGTATTGCATTTAAGTGCATTTCTCTAGGATTTTTTTCAGGCTGTCTTTGTTCATACAAATGACTTGTCCATGCCTTTTTATCTTGTTTATGGGAATGGCAGGACAGGAAGGGTTTGAGTTTGAGACTACTAATAAAAGGGTAGGTTGGGAGCAATTTTCCAGAAAGTTCCACAGCATTTGAATTTTTACATCCATTTTGTTTTCCTTCTCACTACACACGATTCCCGCCAAAACCCTGACCTGTCATCAGCGGAGTACTAAACAGAGAGAATTTTCTTTTCTTTTCTTTTTATTTTGGTTTGGGTTTTTGAGACAGGGTTTCTCTGTGTAGCCCTGGCTGTCCTGGAACTTGCTTTGTAGACCAGGCTGGCCTCAATCTCATAGAGATCCACCTGTCTCTGCCTTGCGAGCACTAGGATTAAAGATGTGTGCCACCACTGCCAGGCCAGAGTGGAATTCTTAGAATGCATGGTTAAGTCTAATAACATTGATCTATTTTTACTGTTTCAGTGTGCTGAAATACAAGAAAAAGCTTTAATGATTTACATAAAGGCTGCATGGGCTAAAATGAAAATGATAAGTTACTAGTGTGTGAAGTTCCCCTCACCCTAAGTTTAGTTACTGTGAAATAAAAATACTTCAAAATTTAGGTGGTATTGCATTAAGATAAGAACTTGGGTGTTCTCATTTGTGAGAGCTCCAATTTTCAATTATTCTTAAGGTCTTTACCCAAATAATTTGTGTAGTGTTTCTGTTGCTTGCCTCTGTGACATGACTGATATGACCAGACACATGGAGTGCTGTACAGTGATAAATGGCTAGACCTTGGCAAGAAGTGACCAGAAACTGACCAGCATAGCGGTAGTCAGGAAGAACACGAGGTGTTGACTCTGGAGGTGGTTACACCACCTGTAAAAACGGGATGTTACTGCTTGCCCTGGCGGCACAAGCTGGAATGCTGTCGAGAAGATAAGCAAGATCTTAGCACACAAATGGAGGAAATGTTCCCATATTTTAAAGAAAAATCCAACAATGTTTGCAACAGTTAAAAGCCAACCGCCCTCCCCAGTGTGGAGCATAGAAAGCTTGAAAGATTATTAAAATTTCTAGAGTAGGAATCTTGGGTGTATCTATTAATGGCACTTTGAGTCTAGTAATATTTTAAGATGTTTAACTGTATTTCTGGTGCCTATCTACTGGATAATATACCAACCCTCTTCCCCCTATGTGACCCAAAATGACTCCAGATAAGACCCTTGGGATCAAGGTTGTTCCCAGTTGGATATTTGGGGAAGAATCCATCTTGATTCCTCTGCCATTATTGTTGAATGAGGATTTCTCCCATGATGTATTGTGCACTGTGGCTTGAAATTTTGTTGGATGCCTGCCATGTCCCCAAGACTGATAAGCTCTTGATGGGACTGAAAAAAGAAGACTGGGAAAGTTACTGTGGTGGTTTCTCAAAACTCAGATGTTGATTAAAATGTCCCTCTGGCTGGCTAGTTATCCCTTAGGGAAGTTTCACTGAAACCTTTGGATGAGGTAGCTCAGTGAGCTAAGAAGAGACTGGGGGCACCAGAGGACCCACAGACACACGCTGTGTCCTCTGAGAGTCCGGAGGGTCCTGGGGTCTGAGTGCCGCACAACTCTAATAGCAGCGACAAAAAGTCCTTGATTTCATGGGACCAGTGCTGAAGCTCAAATACAAAGCAGACTAGTAAGAATAGCATGCGGAGCACCTTTCGAGACCCTGGGCTTTTTGCAGAGGCAGCTATGCAGCTATGCAGTCTGAGAACCAGTATGGGAATGAGGAGTCCCGGTAAATGATTGACTGAAACCTGGGAAAGTTACTATCTGGACATTTCTGTTTCTCCTGTTGTACCTCACTCTCTCTTTAAATGCTTTGCAGTTGTTTGGT
Organism: Peromyscus attwateri; assembly: GCA_902168425.1. Taxonomy (NCBI): domain Eukaryota; kingdom Metazoa; phylum Chordata; class Mammalia; order Rodentia; family Cricetidae; genus Peromyscus; species Peromyscus attwateri. The sequence continues at coordinate 29,037 of CABHPP010116452.1, read as the reverse complement.
ATTTATTGTGTGCACGTGTTATGCTAGGCTCAGTACTCTTGCAGTTCCTGGGGCTCGAGCTCAGTCTCAGGATTGGTGGCAAACACTTTCACTGGCTGAGTCGTCTCACTACCTCATTCTCTCATGTCTTCTGCTCTGGAATGGAGTGGAACAAAACATTTGTCCCTTAGTGTGGTGGCTGTCAACAACTACATCTGGAGTTAGCTAAAACCCAAATGGCTGAGCACACCGGTGAGTGTTTTTTTTCTTAAATCAATCGTTTGAAGTGGGAAGACCCACGTGTCTAATCCAGATCTTTGAGGTGGGAAGATCCATCTTTAATCTGGGCCACACCTCTGCTGGCAGCCAGTATAAAAATGGAAGAGAGAAGCTTGCTCTCTGCCTACTTGTTCTCGCTCTTTCTGGCAAGTCCACTCCTTCGCTGGCGTTAGAGCCTCGTACTTTGGGATTTTCTGGTGTATACTGAAGCCTAGCTCAGACATCCAACCTCATGGACTGAACAACTAGTGGGTTCTTGGACCTTTTGTTGGTAGACAGCCATTGTTGGACTAGCTGGACACAACTTGTTAACTGTTCTAATAAGTCCCTCCCATATATATATGTAAAATTTCAATGTATATTATTTAATATAATACATATTAATTTTTCATATTTCAAAAAATGCATTTTTTTCATTCTGTAAGTTCTGTTTCTCTAGAGAACCCTGATACCCTTAGGGAAAGAGGATGAAAAAATGTGTTTTCCATTCTCTTGTTTAGTGATTGTTCTTAGAGGAAACAGAAGGTGCTTTTTTTTGACCCCTGGGTATTCTGCATGGTCTTCTCCCTGTTTTTGCGTTAAGGGAGGTGCTCCTGTTTCAGAGTCAGCTCTGTCCTTTCCTGGCTCTCTGCATTTTCCTGTGCCTTCATTTCCTCCCATGTGTGCTCAGGCATCAAGGCCTGTGTGTACAAAGTCCTTGCTACGTGGAAACCAACTGCTCACCTAAGTGCTACTCTTCCTCATGGGTTTTCCTCTCTTTCAGTGAAGCCTGGCGTTCGATACAGAGAACTGGGAAACATCATTCAGAGACACGCCCAAGCAAATGGGTTTTCAGTTGTTCGGAGCTATTGTGGGCATGGAATCCACAAACTTTTCCATACAGCCCCCAATGTACCACATTATGCCAGTGAGTACTGTCCAAATACTTGGTTATTTCTACTTATGAACAAATACTCAAGTGTAAGTCAGGGCCTCCTGATACAGCCTTTCCCTCCCAGTTTTACCTGTTCAAATATGTCAAGTTAAAGTCTGTCTCACATGATAGTCTGTAGGAAGTATGTGGACTAAGGCATTGTGTTTCAGAGATCTTTTCTCTAGAAGACTATTAGCAGGAGTGCATCTGTTATTTAGTGTTAGAAGTGAAAGCTGTCTGTGAAAGTGAGCAACAGAAGGAATCTAATGCACATGACTGTATGCACTTAGACACATTTCTTCCTCTTTCTGAACTTTCATGTAAACACTCAGTAAAGTCTTTGTGTTGATTTTTCTCACCCTACAGTAGTAGGGAATGATGATATTCAGGAGTTGTTAGGATTGAGTTGATACCTGGAAACACTTAGAGTTCTGCCTGACATTCATACATAAAAAGTGACCTGATGTTTTAGAATGATAGTGATGGTTATATGCAGTATCTCATTTGATTGTCACATCTCTAAATCATTTCTCAGCTTTGTTTATTATTATTCCAGTATTGGATTGAACCCAGGACCTTGTGCCTGCTAGGCAAGTGCTGCCACTGAGCTACATCCTCAGCCTCTTCCAGCCCTACTTTTAAAAGCAGATTATGTGCTCACATGGACCATTGGTTTGCTCAGAATTACACAGTTTAGTGAACAATGCCAGAGCTGACCTTTGGGTTCTGCTGACTCTGGATTCAGTCTTTTTACCTGTATTTAGTACTCTTACAGTAAGGACTGAAGCATTTGGTCACTGGGTCCTGGAGATTAACTAAAGCATGCCTGAGATTTCTGTCTAATGGATGAGATGGGAAAGCATTGCAGGTGGAGGAGACCTGAATAGATGTTCCAAGTTGAGACCCAGACTAAGCTTGGCTGGGAACAGCTGTCTGAGGAAGAGAAGATGGCAGATTCTGACTGCTCGTGTTAGAATCTTTAGAAATAGTTTTGGGCGAGCACTGTTATCTAGATAGGACATAGCAGTTGAAATGGTGAACACACAGCAACTGCGACTGCTCACATGGCTCTGAGGAGGAAAGGAAAAGAGAAACAAGGGTAGCGGGGGACTGGAAGAGGGTGGAGTGGGAGGAGATGGGAGAGGGTAGTGGGGCTGAATGTGGTCCCTGCATTGTGTACAAGTGTGATGCCGCCACAGAGTCAAAAAGGAAACGAATGGACGCAGACACGTGCATAAATGAGTGCCATAGAGCTGGTAGTTTGGGGAGATGGAATGGACAGTAGTGTCTCAGTTATATTGTGCTGAAAGCTGTTCATCAAGACAACTGGTTTCATGTCCAGTGACTGCTGTGGGCAGCTATGTCCTAGGTGCGTGCCTGTGAAGAGGAAGTAGATGAGCGGGAAGCCCCTGGCAGGGGAAGCTGGAGTGGTGCTGTGGTACAGCATGCAGGGTATCGGTGAGCACTCACTTGCAGACCACATCATTCTGTGAGCTGTGATGTTAGGAGAAAGGAAGAGAAAGAAGACAAGACACTAGCATTAGAAAACATGTAGCAACTCTGTTGGTGGATGTTAAACCCTGACATAACCTGAGTGTCCATCTCTTCACAAAACTCACATGCTGTTATCATCCCCAGGGCCAGGTGTATAAGAGACTGCAGAGAGGGAGTGAGTTCTTTCCAGGTGCAGAGGCAACAAGCCGGTACAAGTCTAGACTGGGGAGGCTGAAGACAGTGGTATTTGTGGGAAGAGAGGTGTGTGAGTCATCAGTGGTGATATACCAGAGACCCTAAGTTTCATATTAAAGCATTTACTTAAATATAAAGAAGAGAACATGGCCATGCGGTGGTGGCGCACTCCTTTAATCCCAGCACTTGGGAGGCAGAGCCAGGCGGATCTCTGAGTTCGAGGCCAGCCTGGTCTACAAAGCGAGATCCAGGAAAGGCGCAAAGCTACACAGAGAAACCCTGCCTCCAAAATAAATAAATAAATAAATAAATAAATAAATAAATAAGAAAAGGAAAAGAAAAGAAAAGAAAAGAAAAACATGGCTGGAGACATGTTTCAATGATTAAGAGCACTGGCTACTTTTTCAGAGGACCCAGATTGGATTCCTAGCACCTACATGGCAGTTGATTAACTCCGTAATTCCAGGGTCTGGGAATTTGATGCCCTCTTCTAGCCTCTGCAGTCACCCAGCACACTAAGCACATACATGCACACCAAGCACACAGAGTAGGCACAGAATCTTATTTTATTTTATTTTTTGGAGAGAGGGTCTCACTGTGTATCACTGGCTGTTCTGGAACTCACTATGTAGACCAGGCTGCCTTCCAAGTGCTGGGATTAAAGATATGTGCCTCTACACCTGGCTCAAGTTTTTAAAGTTTACCTGGGAGTAGGGCAACTAACTCCTCAGATAACCTGTGTTTGTTGATTTTTGTTGTTTTTTTGTTTTTTGTTTTTTGTTTTTTGAGACAGGATTTCTCTGTGTAGTTTTGTTGCCTGCCCTGGATCTTACTCTGTAGACCAGACTGGCCTCGAACTCCCAGAGATCTGCCTGGTTCTGCCTCCCAAGTGCTGGGGTTAAAGGTGTGCGCCACTACCACCCAGCAACCTGTGTTTATTGACTGAGTTGTTAGAGAAACAAAAACTTTCTGTGACATGAATAGTAGAAGTTACAGTTCTTTAAGTGAACAATGGATGAGAGGCAGAAACAGGACTGGAAGGTAGATTTTCTGTTAGCTCCGTCTAGTGCCAAGTGATCTGAGCTGCAGAGTGTTGTAACACTTCTAGTAGTTATATTAAAAAGTAATGAGTGGGATTTAATTCTTTTTTTTTTTTTAAGATGTATTTATTTATTATGTACACAGAAGAGGGTGCCAGATCTCATTACAGATGGTTGTGAGCCACTATATGGGTGCTGGGAATTGAACTCAGGACCTCTGGAAGAACAGTCGGTGCTCTTAACCTCTGAGCCATCTCTCCAGCCCCGGGATTTAATTCTTTACCCTTTGAATCTATTATACTTTATATCTCCCAACATTTAATTAGTATAAAAGTTATTGAGATACATAATACCTACTGTTTTAGTTTTTAATTTTGTGGTCTTTTTGTTTTTGTTTTACATTAAAAACCCATCTATTGCTGTAGCAGCATCAGACAGCACAGCTCTAGATCCCTGCATCCCTTTTATTCTCTGTGACACCACACAAGAATTTCTTAGCATTTTCTCTTACTGACTCCCTGTAAATCAGGCCATTTCGAGAGAAAGTTCATGGAATTAGAAATGAAAAACCTAATTCTTATAGTCCTTAGTTGATTTATTCTTCCAAGGGTTCACATGAGTTTAAAAACAGGATTTGCAGTGAGTGCACTTTGGGAAGTCTAAGGTAGTGGGGAGCAGTATGGCTGGCTGTACACCAGGAGGGGGCTGGAATGGAAGTGTGTAGATGAGGCTCCATCACACCTTGTCCACCCAGCTGAAGTAGATATAACAGCCATCCTGCGGAGATGGATGTGTAGCTGGAGGGTTTCTCTCTGGGTCCCACCAAGCCCCCGCAGTCCCGCAGCCCACTTATAAAATCACTCAGAAGCTTATATTACGTATAAACTGTATGGCTGTGGCAGGCTTCTTGCTAACTGTTCTTATATCTTAAATTAAGCCATTTCTATTAATCTATAAGTTGCCACGTGGCTTGTGGTTTACCAGTATCTTAACATCTGCTTCTCATGGTGGCGGCTGGCAGTAGTATAAGTCTCTGTGTGTTTACTTGACTGCGGGACTGGAGGGTGAGAGAGATTTGTCCTGACCGTGGGCCAGGCAGGACCAGGAAAACCAGCCACATGGATGCCTTTGACAGGAAGAGGACCTTGGAACGGCTGATGTATTTGCCCTCTGGTGGCCAGCCTGAGCAAATGCCATGTTCATTTAGCTGCTAAATTTATCACCTTTTATGATTTAAATTTTAAAATTTAAACCTGTGCTCCATATTAGTCAGGATCTTCTGAAAAGACTGTTCCTTGGAGACGAAGCAGTACTGGGTATCCTTAATCATGTCTCATGGTGGTCCTGAAAAATATTATTTGTGAACTTGACCAAAGGCCAAATATTTGGAGTGTGAAATGCAATTTGTTTTCAGATAGAAGGAAATGTCTCCTCATCATTTAAACAAATTGTCTACTATGTACAGTTTTATTTCCATTTGAGAGTGAGGTAAAAGATTCCTTACAAACCTTTCAGAAAGTTGTGTATTTGTTTCTATAGTGTGTGTTCCATTATATATAAACATACTCCCCTTCCTCAAAGAAGTGAGAGGCTTCTGATATGTGACACAAATGTCACTCAAACTTCCGAAAGTGGATGGCATGCTTTCTGTTTGACAACCAACAAACACATCCCTCCACACACTTGCGGAGTTCTGGGAATTACAGAATGCTCCATCACACCCAGCAGTGATTGCCTTTTCTAGTCTGTATTAACATAAAGACTGCTTTTCTTCAATGGTGATTGTATCTGAAGCCTAGCCTGTGGACACTTCTGTATTTTATCTTAGATAGCATAAGTCTGGAATAAAATCTTCCTGCAGACAGGTGGTTACTGGTGATGGCCTCTGTGCTGAATTACAGACTGAGGAATTGGGAGAGTAATGAAGAGGAACTGCAGGAAATGTCAGTCCCATGTTCCTGCAAGCTGTTCAGTTCAATGCTGTTGAGTTTTGGTGTCTTTTGAGACTTTCTTTTAATTTCAGAAAATAAGGCAGTTGGAGTGATGAAGTCGGGCCACGTGTTTACAATTGAGCCAATGATTTGTGAAGGTGAGTGTGAGTGTTCCTATACTCTATTTGTAACTTTTTTTTCTTTTAAATTTTTATGTCTTTAATTTTTGCAAGTGCACACATAGTATGTAGAGGGCAGACAATGAGTGGGGATTGGTTCTCTACCATGTGTGGCCTGGGAACCAAATTTAGGTTGTCCGACTGGTGGCAAGCATTATCTACTGATGCACCAGACCTTGTAACATTTGTTGAATTTTTATTTATTTTTGTTACCCATCAATCAGTAGCTGGTTCTGCTTGCTTTTTTTGCTTTGTTCTCCGTTGCATCTTGATTGGTAGTGTGTAGAGAATTGACTATCTAAGGATTTCTAAGAAGATACTGTCTACATGATAATTCTTCTGCTGTCAGTAAATGTAAAGTACCTGCCTGTGGTCCCTATTCATCACGATCTTAATCAAAGGATGAGTTGTTATACAAGTTAGTTCCAGCTAATGAAGAAGGCATCAGAAGAGTAAACAGATCCTTGAAGAGTAACTTACTTGCCCAGGACACATAGCTGCTTATGTGGCAAAATTTGCCAGACTGATGAGCCATCTAGTCCTTCAGTCAGCATTCACACCTTGTGGTTTCATGCAGCATCACAAGGAAGCACCTCACAGACGCTGGTCTCTGGTGGCCATTCTCTGTGATCCTCTGCTGCACGATGGCCTCTTAGGAGCATTTCTCAGATTATCACTGGGAAGTACTTGTGCCAGCTCACTGGGTTTAAGCAGTGCAGCACGTTAGTGCTGTTGGCTAGTTTCCAGATCCTCCAGGTGTGAATACTCAGTGTACTGCAGTGACCAGAGGTCAGCCTCTCACGTCTATTTCTCTGGAGCCATCCACTTTGTTTTTGAAGTAAGTCTCCCATTGGGACATGGGCTTGCCATTTAGCTTAGGCTGGCCGCCAGTGAGCCCCAGGGGAGCTGTCTGTGTCTAACTCCCTAGAGCCTAGCGTTCTGCACAGGTGCTGGGTATCAAACCCAGGGCCTCATGCTTTTAAGGCAAGTGCTTTGTCAACTGGGCCATCTCCTCAGCCCTCTATTTTCCTTAGCCCTCAAAAAACCTACTTCTCAGGCTGGATGATGGTGGCACAGGCCTTTAATCCCAGCACTCTGGAGGCAGAGGCAGGCGGTTCTCTGAGTTCCAGGCCAACCTGGTCTACAGAGCGAGATCCAGGGCAACCAGGGCTACACAGAGTAACCCTGTCTTGAAAAACCAGAAAAGCAAAAGAAAACAAAACAAAAACCCCACAGAATCATATTTCTTTTACCCCTCTTTCTCTGGTTATAAGGATTTCATATTATATCTGTCACCAGCCATTTACAGTTACATCAGGAGTGACATGCTGTAACAGTGCAGGAACTCATGTTCACTTTGTGCACTGGGGTAGTTCAGTCCATTAATCTGGAAAGTTGACAGTTCAAGTTTCTGCTCAGTTCTTTGGGGATGGGGAGTAGTTTCCATGTGTTTGCTGAAAGGAAGTCTGATGCCTTTATTTTGGAAATGCCACCTTGAATTGATAATGAGGAATAGAGAAATTGTCAAATTGCTACACATACGAGAAAAACTAGA
>CABHPP010116452.1:0-21372 GCA_902168425.1 Peromyscus attwateri | reverse complement strand
TTTCTTTCTTTCTTTCTTTCTTTTCTTTCTTTTCTTTCTTTTCTTTTCTTTCTTTCTTTTCTTTCTTTTCTTTCTTGACAGGGTTTTTCTGTGTAACATACCTGGCTGTTCTGGAACTCACTCTGTAGACTAGGCTGTCCTTGAACTCATGGGTACCCACCTGCCTCTGCCTCCTGAGTGCTGGCATTAAAGGCGTGCGCCACTGCTGGGCTCTTTCCTTTCTTGATACATACTTCCCTACAGACTGTTTAGAAATGTGAATGACAAATTTAAGTAACTATTTTTGCTTGTTTAAGGTGGATGGCAGGATGAAACCTGGCCAGATGGTTGGACTGCAGTGACGAGGGACGGAAAGCGATCTGCTCAGTTTGAGCACACTCTACTGGTCACGGACGCTGGCTGTGAAATTCTCACCCGGAGACTCGATAGCTCTCGACCTCATTTCATGTCCCAGTTTTAATTTCTCTCAAGATGCCTAATGTCTGAACACCATCTTGTACTGTGCATTTTACTGAAAGTACAGAAATGAAGAGCTTTTAAAAAATCACTCATTTTGTTTTGACTGTGGATAAGAAAGGACTACGGCATTTGGTGTGTGTCCTCAAAAGCTTTCTTTGGGGTCTGAAAAAGCTGAGAAGAATAAAGGAAACATTGCTTACTTCCTTCGGTCCCTGGCCTCACCCCCTCAGTTCTCTGTACTGTGTTTTCTTCTTTGTTCCTTGAGCATTTTGACCCTAAGTCTGCTTCTCATTGCTTTGTCACTGCCACAAACCAGCCGCTAAGGGCCAGCTTTTGTCCAGGAGAATGGTGAAGATGAGAAATCTTGAAACTCTAGCAACACGTTGCTCCAGATTTTTTATTATATATTGATATATATGGAAATATATATACATACATTTTAAATTCCATATACGTAATTACTGAACACTCTATGACCTTTGGTTGGGTTGATTCTGCTTTGACAGGATACCTGCTATCATAAATGGATCCATAATTTGTTAGTGATTGATTCCTGTTGGGAATTGGCCTCCTCTCCCCCTCATGCTAATTATTTACCCTTGTCTGTGGGCAGGGAAGACTCCTGCAGTGTGCACTGTCAGTGATGAAAGGTGGTCAGACTTTGTAAGGTCTGGTACGGTCGAAATAGCTGTGCTGCAGGTGGTGGCCGGCAGCTGCAGTCATTTCACAGTCCTCTGCTATTTCAGACCTCTATCTCGTCAGAAGTGTGAGGTCAGAAGCCCCGTTTCTTCAGAACCCTTCTGTTGTAAGGTATACCTCTGAAGAACTCAGAAGAGTGGCAGTTGTCCTGTGGCAGATGATGGGAGAAAGAATTCCAAATGTCTCCAGGCCTGCGCAGAGTCCCGGGTGGCTGTGAGAGTTTACTGTTTAGTAAACAGCAGTGAGAGCTAAGTGCTCAGTGGGGATGCTGCTCTCCTGTATTGCAAATGTACCTCCCCTGTGTAGTTGAGAGCCTCATCAGAAATGACCCTGGTCCCCAGAATCTGTGCTCTTCGGTTGTCCAGATACAGGTGTATGCAGTGGAGACACACCAGATCATAAAGTTGTCATGAGAGTATCCTTGATCACTGGGTCTCTCATGACTTTATTGTATATGATTTGATACCAGTGACACATACTTTAAGACATCATCTTTTCCAGAGTGCCTCAGACCTTATTGCTTTAAGAGAATGATAATGTTTTCATGACTTTAATGATTTAGTACAGTGATTGAATCTGGTGTAGACTTGTGGGGGTGTGTGTGTGTGTTTAAAGTTTTTATTAAACTGTAATCTTTGTGAATGGAATGCCTTGTAATATGAATGTTAATATAATATGTAAAGGGAGATTAAAAGTTTGAATGATCATCCCACTTACTGTAGTTGCATTTGTTGGGATTTCAGAGGGAATCGATGGGAATGAGGCTAATTCATAATCGAAGCTGAACTCATGACCATCGGAGCACACACCTTTTCAGGTGTAATATTGTCCCATAATTGCATGTTGTTTAATCCAGCAGCATTCCAGCACCGTTTGAGGTGTAGCTGTATTGTGAGAGCTTTTAAGGCCAAGAGTATGGCATATTTAGAGGAACAGTTTGTATTCTTACAGAGTTGGTAAAGTGGGGATGGTATTCAATCTATACAAGTAGAAAACAAAGCTTCAGAACAAAATCTTGGGATAGTTTTGTGAAAAGATCAGACATGCTGGTAGGAATGCTTTCCTTGGTTTGATTTAAAACAAAACAATGTTGGCTCTAGTCTAGTTACATATCTCCAATTAAAAATAATTGATTTAGTTTACAAAGCATCCACTTTCATCATTGTACAACCACTAGTTAATTTTGGTCAGTACTGGGATTGAACTGGTGGCCTTGTATATAGCAGGCAAGTGCTCTACTCTGCTGCAACATCCGCAGGTTAACTTGTAAGGTGGTCGTTCTTTTTTTATCCTGTCTTGTACTTCCGTAGTTATAATCCAAAAAAGAAAACATGTCTGCCCTTGGTACTAGTGCTTTTTTTGTTGCTGACAACACTCAACAAAAGCAACCTAGGGAAGATTTATTTGGGCTTATAGGTTAAAGGGACATGGTGTATCTTGGAAGAATGGTGTTTTCCTGTGTCCTGTAGCCATTCAGTCCCAAATAACACACAGAGGCTTGTATTTATTATAAACTGTTTGGTCTATGTGGCCCAGGCTTATTACTAACTAGCTTACTCATTTTAACTTAACTCATTTCTGTTATCTGTGTATCGCCACGTGTCTCATGGCTTTACTTGAGTTCCAGTACATCTTGCTTCTCAGGCGGCAGCTTGCAGCATCTCCTCTGACTCCGCCTTTCTTTTCCCTGTATCTCTCTTGGATTTCCCGCCTGGCTGTCTCCTGTCTTGCCATAGGTCAAAGCAGCTTCTTTATTAACCAATGGTAGCAGCATATATTCACAGCATACAGAAAGACCATCTCATAGCAGAATGGCGTCCTGGTAGAGCATCAAGCTTGTGTCCTCAGGAAGCAGATGAGATTATGCTGGTGCTTGGCTTGCTTCTTCCTTTTCCTCTTTGTGTTTAGTCCAGTACCTTAACCCATATGATGTTGCCGTTTACATTCAGCATGGGTCTTCTCTCCTCAGTTAAAACTCTATGGAAGCACTCCAGACACTCCCGTAAGTGTGTCTTCTAGGTGACTCCAAATCCAGTTATTAATGAAAATAAATGATCACATTCCTTATCTTTGTTTTGTACTTTTTGTGGATAAGCAGTTTAGAACTCCGTCACCAGCATGTATAATGCTTGTCTCCCATGTGTTTTAAATTATAGACAAGAAGGCTGGGGATTTGCTATTGTTCTTATTGTCTTTTAAATCACTTCTGGTTTGGTTGAAATGGACAACAGAATGCTCTACTGCTGTGGGATGTTCTGTATGGCAAATGTGTTGCTAATAAAACACTGATTGGCCAGTGGCTAGGCAGGAAGTAGGCGGGACTAACAGAGAGAATTAAAAGAGCAGGAAGGCAGAAGGAGTCACTGCCTGCCAGCCAGCAACCGCCAGGACAAGCAGCATGTAAAGATGCCGGTAAGCCACGAGCCATGTGGCAAGGTATAGATTTATGGAAATGGATAACTTAAGATATAGGGACAGTTAGCAAGAAGCCTGCCACGGCCATACAGTTTATAAGCAATAGAAGTCTCTGTGTTTCCTTGGTTGGGTCTGAGCGGCTGTGGGACTGGCAGGTGAAAGAGATTTATCTTGACTGTGGGCCAGGCAGGAAAACTCAAGCCACACTCTACAAAAGTAGATGTATGTAAATGAGCTCTATCTTTAAAATGTTTATTCTTGGACTAGAGAGATGGCTTAGTAGTTAAGGTGTACTGGCTTGATGCACAGTTGTGAGCACCAGAGTTGTGATCCCAGCACCCATGTCAAAGCCAGGTGTGTCCCCACACATGCCTGTAATCCCAGTAGTAAGGGAGATTGCTGGGGTTTGCTGACTGCCAGCATACCTGAAAACCAGGGGCTCCAGGCTCAGTGAGATGCTGCCTCAAAGGAACAAAGCAGAGTGGTAGAGAGGGATTCCTGTTTTCTTTAGTCTCAGTGTAGGTGTGCACTTCTACACACCACACCTTACAGAAAATAAAATCTGATGTTTGAAAATTTTATAGGAAAGTTCAAAGTATAGTGGAGTGAAATATTCGTTACCTATATCCAACTGTAGAAATTTTGCCACTTTTGCTTCATATATCTGTCTACGTTATATACTTGGTCCTGGGATTGAACCCAGGGCTTTGTACACAAGAAAAGGGTATTATACTTGGCCTGTTACTATTTCAACCTGTATGTCTTTAAGGATGTTTGTTCCAGGAGTATAGCTCATTGATAGAGTGCTTAACTAGCACATGAGGCTTTGCAGTTTAATTCTCAGTAAGTACCCTCACCCCAGGAAAGGATTCTACAGGATCATAATGTAATTGTTATAACAACGAAGTTTTAACATTGTTACATAATAAATGTATATACAGACTCAGTTTCCCCCAAGGTTCTTCTGTGCACCCCACCCTGTTATGGAGCAGTGCTTGTCTTTGTTCTAGAATAACTCCCCTGCCCTTTTAGGGTTTTAGGAAATGAACACTAGAAAAATTGTGTCAGTTGCATATAAAAGTCTAATTCTCATGAGGATATGCTGAGGAGAAATATTTTGACAGACTTCATAGACATCACATTGCATTCATTATGGCTCATGAGTTGTCATAGTATTCCAATGTGCTTGATCACTTCGTGTCTGTTCCCATCCCTATTTTTTAAACAAATAGATTGGGAGCTACTTGAGGCAATATGGATATCATGTTCACACACTGATTTTAGCATTCATTGATATTCTTTCCTAAATCCACCATTTCCTTGTATTTGCCCTGCAAGTTCGATTTCCCCAATCTAGTATTCTGTTTATACTGACATATTACAAAGAAGCACTTCTCAAATGTATCATCCCTCTACATTTATTAGTTGTAAGTCCACTGCTCCTCCCTTAGCAAGCCCCAACTCCAACTTGAATATCACTATCAGCTCATAGATTCTTTTGTTGAAAGGATCAGGGCAGGTTGGAGACAGGCTTTGTGTAGCCTTGGCTGTCCTGGAACTTGCTCTGACTCAGAGATCTGCCTTCCTCTGCTGGGATTAAAGGCACATGCCACCACTGCCAGGCTAGATTCTTACTTAAATAAATTTTTTGTTGAGAATTTGATACAATGTGTTTTGGATCATATGCCTCCCCTCTCCCACCTCATCCCAGATCCACCTTCATCTTCCTACCCACCCAACTTCATGTTTTCTTCCACTTTAAACTCATTGAGTCCAATTTGTGTTGCCCAACTGCTCAGAGTGGAGGCCTGCCCTAGAATGTGACCCCAGGGATTGTTCCCTAAGAGCTCCTCAGTTAGTGATGGCATTTTGTGTTCTCTCGTCTTCATGCTGGGACTCTGACTTGATCACGTGCAGTTCTTGTGTGCGTTGTCACAAACTATGAGTTCCTATGTGCAGCTTCTAGGTTGTATCTGGAAAAGTTTGCTTGAAATCACCTACCACCCATGGCTCTTACAGTCTTTCTACCTCCTCTTCCACAAAGATCTGAGCCTTGGAGAGGGGTGTGATAGACACATCTCATTTAGGGTTGAGCAATCCAGTTATTCTCTGTATGTTGACCAGTTGAGGATCTGGTAATTGCCATCTACTGAAACTTCTGTGAAGAGGGTTGAGAAATCCCTTTGTACAGCTTAAAAAAAAAAAAAAAAAAGATGGGTTAACAAATTCCCCATCAGTACCTGCTGGTGCAGATTTCTCCCAGGGTCCAGAGTAGACACTACTAGTGGCGAAGAAATTAATCTGAGGGATATCAAAAGAATCTAAGCATACCGAGCCCATTCACTTTATTCTTCTAAGTCAATTCTATCTACACAGCTTCTTTTGTGTTTTCATACTTAGCTCCTCTCTGTCCCTTCTGCCGTTTTCTCACTGTTCTGAGTTCTTTCCATCTTTGTTCTCCCCCAAGTCTCTGAAGTTTCCAGTTTATATACACATACAATCAGCAATTCTCTGGCTTTCTGGTAGGGCAGGGGAAGTTTACTCAGTTGCTAGGCAACCTGTGTCACAATGTGTAGTATTTGGTTAGTAAAAGCACTTTTGCTGAGTTAATTGCTAAGGGGGAATCTTTAGAACTTGGTATAGTACCTGGGCTGAGATAAAAGAGGGAGGGCAAAAGCTTAATTCGCACAAGAAATGAAGCTTGGCACCTGTCATCCGCCTGGCCTTGTCCATTGTCTCCTTGGGTCAGTGGGAATATTTACCTTATCTCAGTAACTAGCAGATGGTCAAAACACCATCCCAGAATTGTAAGCAGTAAATCTCTTAAATTAGGGTCTTGTGTTAATAAACCAGGGTGAAGGTAAGGAGTTAAGGATTTTATTGTTAGTGGTTATTTTATCTGTAGGTGAGATGAGCTAATGCTTATCTATCTGGAGTCTGTCCTTGGATGTAGGAGAAGTATCTCAGATGAAATACTTTTGTCTGGAGAATAGCCCTGGCCAGATGTTTGCTAATAAATAAACACCACTGGGGAATGTTATTCAAAATACCCCAATAGTATATGGGAAGTTGTGCTCAGTAAATGATCATTCACACTGTTGGAAGTTCTTGGGAAATTAATCAAATGGGAAAACAATAGCACACAAGAAATTCACTGCAGGACAGTGAATTAAAAAGACAGTAAAAACAAAAAAACAAAAAAACAAAAAAACCAGTATCACCGATACTCCTTGAGTTCTGGCTTCCCTCTGGAAAAGTTCTTGATTCTTCCAGCTTTGCCAATATCAGCTGAATTCCTACTTCATATTTCTGCGGCTTGCAGCAACGGGTAAAGCTTTTACTTGGTAAACTTACTTTTTTCTTGAGTAATAGGTTCTATTGTTCCACCTTCCCCACCCAACTCTCAATAACAAGCCAAAGATGCCATTTTCAGAGAAGCAATGACCAAGACACTAGGGATCTGATTTGAACTGTGTGGCTGGAGGGTAAATTATACCTTTGTGCATTGACATCAGGGCTTAGCAACATCTTATATGACAATGTGACTGTGAAGTAAATTTGCATCATCAGTAGCTATGTAGGTCACCAGTTAATTCAGGCTCTGTTTAAACTGAAATCAGTCTATGAGCCCTGAGTGAGAAGACACAAGTCATGCTCCTGCACACTGTTCTGCAGTAACCACAGCATGGCCTCATTTTGGGCTGTTTGGGAGCAGTTGAGTATACATTTAAGTGGGAGGTAATCCTGTGGTGCTTTCTGCATGCCCTTTATTTGCAATATTTACCTCACACATGGAACTGTCAGGGTCCAGTTGACAGAGTATACTGCACTGTTTGTTCTCAAAATTCTACCAAAAGAAGCCCTATGGAGTGGGCAGAGCTGAGTTCACTTGGCCACTTGGTTGTTGTCAAGACAGTACTATGCATTTATTATCAAAATAACTGCCTTAATAAAACTTAACAGAAGTTTATTGAATGCTTTGTAGTATACATTTCTAAAAGGTATTTGCTGACCAATACTCTAATCTTGGCTTGTTAACTAAACTCATGTGGATGAATTAAAAATCAGCCTTTCTTTTGGGTCAACACTGTTTCTAGACACCGTACTGGGCAGAGAGACAACAAGATTACAACTTATACACAAATGCAGAAAGTATTTTTATTATGCTAAAATATTTCTTGATGAGCAGCAATTATTTATGTGAAGAGTTAAAAAAACTGACTTGTGATTATTTGCCTTGTCCTTGATTAGAGCCATGATTACACACATTCCTTCTAGTAGTTTCTGAAGTCTAAGAGGCTTGCAGATCTGTCAGCCTGTTCTTCTGATCACAGGAAAAAGTACAGGATGGACAGTGTTCTCTTCTGAACTTACACCTTTAGAACAGTTCGAATGCTGTGAGACAGAGCAAGAAGAATAAAATTTGAAAGATGAACTAAAAAAATTACATTTATTTATTCCATGTGTATGTATGTGTATGTATGCATCCTGGGATGTGTGTGGAGGGCAGTTCTCTTTTCCTATCATGTGGGTCCTGGGGATTGAACTTGAGCCATCAGGCTTGGCAGCAGGCACTTTCTCCCTCTGAGCCCTGAATGGTAAATTTTTAGACCACTGATATTCTATTTGTTTTGATCCTCCCTCCCTCTTTAAGTATCAGGTCATCACTAATTCTGTATTATACAGCTGAGTTGAAAGCTCACCTTTTCCCCGAGTGCAGCAGGTCGAAGGCTTTGTTAATTTGGTCGAAGGGTAGATTATCAGTCACAAATTCGTCAACTTTTATCTTTTTGGACATATATTCAGACACCAGCTTTGGGACACTCTCTACACTCTTCCAGCCTAAAAGAAATCACATTCTTAAGGATAAATTTAAAAAATTTTTTTGTTTAACTTTATTTTATGTACATTGGTGTGAGGGTGTCAGATCCTCTGGAACTGGAGTTGTGAACTGCCATGTGGGTGCTGGGAATTGAACCCGGGTCCTCTGGAAAAGCAGCCAGTGCTCTTAACTGCTGAGCCATCTCTCCAGCCCTTCTTAAGGATAAATTTACGTGACAAGTTTCTATGGTGTACCTAATTAGTCATGTTCCTTTCCTGGGTGACACTGATACAGTTAAGAGGTTAAGTGGAATTCAAGGGGAAATGAAACATCCTATAACTGGTGTGAAATGGAGGAAGAATTAGACACATCCTTGGCTGTGAAAAAGTACACACAAGAGTTAATTGTTCTTTTCCTATATTAGGGCTACTAAACACTGGGCCTGATGACACAGACCTGAAAAGTCAGTTACAGTGGAGGCTGAGGCAGGAAGGATTCTAAGTTCAAGCCTGGCCAACTCTGCCTCAAAAACAAACAGCTTATAATTCTGCTGGAGAGCACTTGCCTAGCTAGTATGTGTAACTCTGGCTTCAAAGGCCATTTCAAATCCAGCTCCTGGAATATGGTGCCCCCAGGAGCATGTGCCAATTAAATAGTTCCAAGATACTAGAAACTATTTAGTCAGACTGACATCTCCTAGGGTAAACAGTATAGTCATAAAGAAGAAAATTTTGGTCATGCCCTCATTTTAGCATTTACTTTCCAAGGCTTTTATTGTGGGTTTCAAAAAAGTTGGTTCAATACACGGTCTGGGATCTTGACACGTTCTCTTCAACAGATCATTCAAAATGTCTGGGATATTTTCCACCCAATAAGGACGATAGGATAGGTTTGGTTGTTTAGTTTTTTTGAAAGCCTGTAAGAACTATGGAGGTCATTCGTTCACAATAGTTGTGAGACATGTTTTGGTATCTTCTTCCCGGCTGAGCACCACAAAAGACTCTTTCCCCAATCTTCTACCCGTAGTTAGATACTGCCAAACGACTAAACGACGATTACACCAGGGGAAAATGATCAGTTTGATAGCTTTTAGTTTTGCTAAAAAGTTTTGTCCATGTTTTAGTTTAGGACTCAGTATTGGTTACTATAGAAACCAGTGTTATTCAGAAAGGAGTCTGATCACACCCAGTGATGGCTGCATTCTCTCTTGCTCAGTAATTCTTGCTCTCTCATTCTTTTGTTTCTTTTCTTTCTTACCTTTTTTTCTTTGAGACAAGGCCTCCCCAGGCTGGCCTTGCACCTGCCTCTGCCTCCCAAGTACTGGGATTAAAGGCTGCACCTCTACACCTTGCCCTTGGCCTTCTTTCACGAGTGTGTATCATTTGGTTCTGCTTACTTCAGATGCCGAATGCCTCCCCAGCACCAGCAGCCAACACTGACTGATTCAGAAAGCCTTCTTTTCAAGTCTCCCACAAACAGTTCATGATAGAACTAAAACGTGTGATGATTTGTGTTCATACAAGAGAATGAGACTGGGATTTAAATTACACCAATGGATACAGAGTAGAGAAAATCTACTTCTCCACTGCATTACCTCCAAAGGCAGTGCCTTTCCACGTGCGGCCTGTCACCAGCTGGAAGGGACGAGTGGCGATTTCTTCACCAGCAGCAGCTACGCCGACCACCACACTGACTCCCCAGCCTTTGTGGGCTGCCTCAAGGGCTGCTCTCTGCAAGCACAGAGATAAGACAAATCACAGGTGTCCATGAACTGCACAGAGAATGCCCTCTTCCCCAGAAACTTCCAGTGGAGGAAGGGTGACAGAGCCAGAGCCGTTTGAAAATGGCAACAAATACCCACACTTTTTACAAGTATCTTTAAAAATTAACCTGAGTATTAAATGGAACAAATTTCCTTTTCTTTTTAAATTTTATATCCTATATCCACAATGAAAATGAATGAATCTAGACTGCTTCTCTCTCATAAGTTATATAAAAAAAAAAATCAACTACAAATGGACTTAAATTTAAGACCTGAGACTTTTGAAGTACTAGAAGAAAACATAAGGGAAATACAGACACTGGAACAGGGAACATTTTTTGGGTAAGATTTCAAACAACACAGGAAGTGAAAGCAGAAACAAACAGATTGAGCAAATAAAGACTTTTGCACGGCAGAGAACACCAGAGTGCACACAGATCATTTGTAAAATTACAAGAAACCCCTAAAACCCAACAACAAAGAGTCAAACAACCTGGGCAAGGGATGTAAAAAGACATTTCTCCAAAGCAGACACAGAGGGCAGATACATGAAAAAATGTTCAACATCACTAGTCACTCCTGAGACTCAAAACCACAACGCATCACCTCACTCCAGTGAGAATGACAGTCATCAGGAAGGTTACAAAGGAACTTTCTAGAATTCTCCATGAAAGGAGGAGGAGCAGGAGCTGCCTGAGCTGTCACCCTTCTGGCCTCAGCTTTCTCATTAGCTGTAGAAAGTGGGTAAGGAAACCACTTACTGTGATTGTTTTTTTCTTGGGGTGGAGGGGGGTAGTCAAACCCAATGCTACCTAGGAAGAACTAAAAAAGGCCAGTAGAGAATCCAAATGAGGGACAAAGGCTTAAACAGATTTCTCAAGCCTCTGAGAGTCTGATTCCAACAGCAGGGAATTACATGACAAGGGAGAAGAGCAGGTAATTGGGGATGGTGCAGGTGGGGACTGTGGCTCTGACATGGATGATGGTTTCTGGAGGAGGAGCAAAGAGAGAGAAGAGAGATGGAAATGTACATCAGCTCTCAGTGTCCTTGGAGAAGGTCCAAAAGAAAAAAAAATGGCTCTGCAAGTGTCCGTGACAATGTGAAGGCCAAGGAGGTAAGAAAGGAGCTGTTGAGAGTGTGACCTCAAGTGCCCAGGCCCTGCGATGCAAATCAGTACTCAAAAGCTAGGACACGGACGGGCTCAGCAAATTCAGTCTGTGTGCATGGAGTGCCAGGGTCACGGGGACGGCTTGGTCCCAAAGACAGACTGAGCTGCAATGGAGGAGAGATGGTTCAAGGGCAGATTCTACAAGTTCATCTTGAAAATGAACTATGGCTAGAAGATAATACTGTCTGGTGAAGGAGACCAAAGCCCAGGATTGAGCCAGGGGATACTGTTAGATTAGAGGTACCATGTTGCTTTTACTTTTTATTTGATGAGAAGACCTTTTATATGTACCACCAACACAGCTTCCAAAAGCCAATACCTACTCTTCACAACCAAGTCACTCTCATCACCTCATCCAAGGCAGATTGTCAGCCATTGAGGAGACATAGAAGGTGAGCTAAATGAAGACATCCCAACACATCATGAAACATGCCAATACCATATGGAAAGACCTCATCATCAAGTTAAAGCTAAGATTCCTAAGAATGACGTCTTCTCTCCTCATAAACTCTCTGTGGCAGAAAAACTCCTTCCTAAGAGAAAGGAAGAGAATGATGAAATGGATCAGTTAGAGCTAGGGGACTCTGACCCAAACAAGAATGGAGTAGCCGCGTGTTTGCCGTAGCACAGCCCAAGTGTCTGCAGCTGCTTTTCATACTTGACAAAGCTAGACAATCTTGAAAGTTCCCCCCATTTAGGCAAGTATAAACAGTACACAAAGGATTGACCGTTACCTGGTAATCCATCAACATGCAAGTTTTATGCTTCTAGGTATCAGTTTAAAAATAAAAGTAAACCCCAACTCAAAATCAAAGATTGTAGTGCTGGAGAGAGAGAGCTCAGCGGTACAGAGGACCAGGGTTCAGATCCCAGCACCCACAAGGTGGCTCACAACCATCCCTAACTCCAGTTCTTGAGGATCCAATGACCTCTTCTGACTTTGTGGGCACCAGGCCCACATGTGGTGCACATACATACACAAAGGCAAAACATTCAGACACATAAATCTAAAAAAAAAAATTTTTTTTTAAATTCAAGATTTTAGTGCAAGAAGCTGTCAAAAGTAACTGTAAGACACTCACTATTTAATGTTACCTACATCTGTTAGAATCTGCATCCTTTACTCAGGTCACCATGTAAGGATGTGTGTGCACATCCAATTCCAAAGCTCGTGCTCTCTACACTATTCAGCTTTTCATTTCATGCACTCAGAGACAAAGAAACATGGTTTTGATCATCTTTCCCTGATCCCTTCTATCACTTCCCACTCAAATAGTTCCAAGTAGTTGAGAAGCTATTACCATCCTTCGCTTTCTTTAGAATTAATTCCTATCAAAGCTGTTCCTTCCAAAACAAAACCACCTTTAATCTTAAGGAAACTGTATTTTAAAAAGTATTATAAACAGAAAAGAATGGAGATACACATACTCACCATGACCTTCACATTGCCAATACACTCAAAGGAGTAGTCCACTCCCCCATCTGTCATCTCAATGAGTACTTCCTGAATGGGTTTAGTGAAATCTTGGGGGTTAATACATTCAGAGGCTCCAAACTCTTTGGCCTTTGCGAATTTGTCTTTATTGATGTCGATGCCAATGATCCGAGATGCACCAGCCACTTTACAGCCCATGATCACTGCCAATCCAACTCCTCCCAGGCCGAAGACGGCACAGGTAGAACCAGGCTCCACCTATCATCAAAGACAGTCTGTAAGCAGCAAGCCAAGAGTCACGGCCTCACAGGACAGCCACTGTTCCAGCCATGTCTCACTGAACTGAATTAAGGCAGAAGCTGAAGCCCAGGCCAGTCTCTTACCTTGGCCGTGTTCACAGCAGCACCGTAGCCGGTTGAGATGCCACAACCAAGAAGGCAGACTTTATCCAAAGGCGCTGAAGGATCAATTTTAGCAATGGAGATGTCAGCCACAACTGTGTACTCAGAAAATGTGCTGGTTCCCATGAAATGAAAAACAGACTTTCCTCTGCAGGTAAATCTGCTAGTGCCATCTGGCATTAGTCCTTTCCCCTGAGTGACTCTAGAGAAGAAGAAAAAAGGAAAATGAAAATGGAAGGGTAGATTCATTTCCTTAACTCTCTAGAAAAAAAAGTCAGTTTAAAAATAATACCAGCAAATACTCAGAAAAGTATACTAAGACAAAAACTCCTAACTTTTAATGCAGTGGTTCTCAATCTTCCTAATGCTGTAACCCTTTAATGTTGTGGTGACCCCCAACCCTAAAATTACTTCGTTGCTACTTCAAAATTGTAATTTTGCTACTGTTATGAATCGTAATGTAAATATCTAATATTTAAGATATCTGATGTGTGACCACTATGAAAGGGTCATTTGACCCCCCAAAGGGGTCGTGACCCACAGGTTGAGAACCCCCACTCTAATGTATTCATTAACAACTTTCCACATTCCAACAAAACCTTACTAGATAAACTTACAAAGACTGTGATCTTACTCAGCTTCGGTATCCTTCTGAGATCTGCATACCATAAGCACTATATCCACCTATGTTCTATCTCAGTTAAGTTATGCTATCAGAACTGAACTGATTTTTACAGGTTCAACTTCTGTGACATTTTAAAATTCTATAAAAACTTACAAGCAAATAAGGCTTCATAAATGATGAAACCCAAACTAGAATTTATACAAGAAGAGATTCCAAACAAT
This sequence comes from Peromyscus attwateri, assembly GCA_902168425.1. NCBI lineage: Eukaryota > Metazoa > Chordata > Mammalia > Rodentia > Cricetidae > Peromyscus > Peromyscus attwateri. Next base: position 7,364 of record CABHPP010116452.1, on the reverse strand, counting down.
TGTCCAACTCATCTTGTAAAAAAACAAAGGCACCTCCATGGAGCTTCAACAGGGTAATATTTCTCAAGGATTTGAATTCTACCCCACCTCTTTTTGAGACAGGGCTTCACTATGTAGCCCTGATTGGCCTTTCAGGGTGATATGTAGACCAGGATGGTCTCAGACTGAGAGATCCACCTGCCTCTACCTCTTGAGTACTGAGATTAAAGATGTGTACCACCATGCCTGGCCTTTCTCTTTTGACTGTGGTTAATTATCACTAGGGTGTGATGATATTGTGTTCCCCAACATATTGTGTACCTTAATAAACTTATCTGGGGTCAGAGAACAGAACAGCCACTAGATATAGAGGCCAGAAAATGGTGGCACACACACCTTTAATCCTAGCATTCCAAAGGCAGAGATCGTCTGGATCTCTGAGTTCAAAGCCACACTGGAAACAGCCAGGCATGGTGACACACGCCTTTAATCCCAGGAAGTGATGGCAGGAAGCAGAAAGGTATATAAGGCTTGAGGACCAGGAACTAGAGCCTGGCTAAGCTTTTAGGCTTTTAGCAGCATTTAGATTCATTCAGGTGAGGATTCAGAGGCTCCAGTTCGAGGAAACAGGATCAGCTGAGAAGTTGGCGAGGTGAGGTTAGCTGTGGCCTGTTCTGTCTCTCTGATCTTCCAGTGTTCACCCCAATACCTGGCCCTGGGTTTGTTTTTATTAATAAGACCTTTTAAGATCCATGTTGCACTAGGGGGAAAAACAAACAAGCAAAATGCCCCCCAAACAACTCCCTAAACTCACTTATCTCACAAGAGATGGGGAACTAGCATGTGCTCAGGAGCACAGGCCCAGTCAGATGCTGATGGCCCTGAGCCACTTGATGAAGTACTGCTTCTGGTGCCTCACTGCAGTGTGGAGAAGCAGCCGCGTCTTCCTTGTGGATTACTGCTACAAAAATCTCAATGTGTGGCATGAAAAGCATTAACCCTGTGTCCAATGGTGTGAGGGTTCACTGCGTGTGTGTAGGTCAGAGGACAACCTTAAGGTGCTGCTCTTAGTCCCTCCAGCCTGTCTGAGACAGGGTCTCTCTGCTACTGTGTCAGTCAGTTAGCTCATCTGCTGACGGTCCTGCCTCCTCCCATCTCCCGGAGGGCGTGTGGGACTACACGCTTGTGCTGCTGCGGCTGGCTCCGACGTGGCTTCTAGGGATCTAAAGTTTCCCAACATTTGTCATTTCTAATACACACAATAACCCGATATCCACTCAGATAAATAGTTTGAAATTTATACACGAATAAACACACCAATGAGGAGAAAACAGGTCTTCTATACACTGTTGTAGGAGTATAAACTCTTCCATTCACATTGGAAAGCTGTGTGTGTGTACTTCTCACAACTTAGCCAATCAAATCACAGGAATCCACCGTGAGAAAGTAGCATACATACCCAACAAAAAAACGGTAAGAATGCGGCGCTAATTTTAACAGCTCCCCTTGGTATGACCTAGAGTCCAAACACTGGTATTTGGAGTGGAGTATGACAGAACAACACAAAAGTAGACATGCACACAGGAACGTGGACACTGCTCAGAGACACAAATGGAAGAAACCTGACAGCACACACCTCGTGATCCAACTACACAAAGCCCTACAGGGAAAGCTACCAGGACAGTGGTGACTTCTGCATGAGTCAGGTATTGGTTTGGAAGGGACATGAGGAGCACAGAGGGGTGCTAGCAGAGATCTCTACCTGCACCTGGGAGAAGGGTCTACCCAGCAGGTAGGCATACATGTAACCATTCACTGGGCTGCACATTTACAGTTTGTGTACCATGAGTAGTGTACTGATGTATGGTCTACCTCAGTAAAAAAGGGCAATAAACAAGATCTAAATGGTCTCAAAGGGTCCTCAAGTGGCAAGCCACACCTCACAACAGAACTGCCCTTTCTGTGTCAAGGGGCTTCTCATCTCCTGTAGGCTTCACACAACCCTTCTGTGGTAATTTTTATTACTTTGATTTAATGGGCAATAAAACAGCTCATAAAAAAAAGACTTCATTTCACTTTAAAAATCATGTCTTTCCTTGCAAATTTAGCTGGCTGTTACAGGAAGGGAATGTATTCAGAAAACTCTGGCTCCCCTACCCCCACCACCCTTCTTTGGCTCTTTGAAACAAAGCCATACATCTGTCATCTGGACTGTGACCCTCCTGCCTCCATTTCCTGAGTGTTGAGATTACAGTTGTGGGCCACCACGCCTGTAACAAGCTCCTGTTTTATATCTTAATGCCTGGTGATACTGGGCAAACTTGGAGATTGCTAGGCCTTGATTTTCTCCTCTCTGAAAAATGCTTAGTAACGCTGACAGTGAGGCCTCTTTAAAGACAGAATTAAGTAACCCCGTAAAAAGTACTATATATATCACTACACAATTACTTGCTATGATCTATTATTTTTCTTGTGTGTATGGGTCTTTCGCATGTATGTATATATGTATATATGTATGTATGTATGTATGTATGTGCACCATGTGTGTACCTGGTACCCTGAGGCCAGAAGAGGGTATCAGTTCCCTGGAACTGGAGTGACAGATGGCTGTGAGCCACCATGTGGGTGTTAGGAATCAAACCTGGGTCTTCTGGAAGAGCAGCTTGTACAAGTGCCTTTTTGACCACTGAGCCATCTCTCTAGCACATACTTACTGTTAATAAGATCTCTTATTATAAAATGACTATGTTAAAAGAGGGCTGGAGAGATGGCTCAGCAGTTAAAACACTTACTGTGCAAACATGAAGATCTGAGTTCAAAGTGCAGAATCCATGTCCGACACAAGGCATGACCCCATATGGGGTAACCCTAGTGCTGGGGGGTAGGGGAGAGGAAGCATGGAGTCAGGCCACCCCAGGAGCTGCTGGCCAGGCAGCACAGCTGAAATGGAGAGCTTCAGTCTGAGACCCTTTCTCAAAGGAATGGGGTGGGGAAGTTGTGTAATAGTTCCCTCTGAAATTGAAACATGACATTCTACAAGGAAACTCCTTAATCAGAAAGGTAAACAACTCACAAGAGCTTCAGGAAGTCCCTGAAACTGGCCGGATTCACTCGGCCCCTTCTTGCCAGAATAAGCAATAAAAGCTAAGCGTCCCCTTCAGACAAGAGAGCCAAGCTGCAAGGAAGACTCGCAGACCAGAGCAGTGTCCTGAAGAGGTTTAGACCAGCACAGGCACCTGGAAAGGACACTCTGTAACTTGTTGGGCTGCCTGCAGGCTGTGCAGTGTGCCCCATGTTCCCGGCTTTTGTGAGTTGTCACACATGCTAGGATGGGCTTTGGTGATGCAACTGTCTTTGAGTATTTCTGCTGTAAGTAACCCCTCACCCACATTCCTATAAATAACCCCCAATAAAACTCATGGTTTATTTCACCAAGCTGGACTTCGGTAGTATCTATACTTTGGTCTGTGGTGGGGTAGACATATGTGTTACACCTTCCCAGGAAAAAAGTTTTGTCATGCAACAGGGAGGAAGATGAAGGTGGGGCGTGAGCCTCTTTGATATCCTGCTGTGGCCCCTGCATGTGCAACAGACATACACACAGTACACGCATGCACATTAGATTTTTTTTAAAAAGAGCTATATATATTTAAAAGAAGATACTAACCTTATCTTCTGGCAAAGGTTTGTTTTAGGATTCAAACAAAACTTGCATTCTCCACACTGTGGGATGTAAAGGGGGATGACAGTATCACCTGGAAAACAGACGTGAGGTTGTTATCCTGAATGGCGCTGCTGGTTCTAAGTGAACATGGCAATCCTCTCACTTCTGTCAACAACCTCAAGGCTTCGAAACGCTGTCTAAGGAGCATGGTCCAGACACCAGCCAGCCATGCACAAAAAGGTACATTTCCAAGTTTCTGATCTTAATGAAACTCTAAATAACTGGAGGATAAGGAGGATGGTATGTTTCAAAGACACCAAGTCATAGATGCATCTGTAAAAATTCATGCTTAACTTGCCAAAACTGCTTTATGGTAATGTACTTAAAACAGTTTCAAATGAAAAGCTGCTTGAAAAATCAAAGAGGAAGAAATGCATCCAAATACTTGTCCTTCTAAGATAAGTGAAAGTAACTGTGACAACTTTTTAGGTGATGACCTGCTCATAAATAAATAGCTGTACAGTTATTCAGACAGTAATGTCCTCACAGAAACAAGCCAAAATCATTATGAGTGAATTAAATGCTTTCCTTACCTGCCTTCACCTTCGTAACCCCTTCACCAACGCTTTCCACAATTCCAGCACCTTCATGTCCCAAGATCACTGGGAAACACCCCTCAGGATCAGCTCCGCTTAGGGTATAGGCATCGGTGTGGCAAACGGCAGTGGCAATGATCTACCAGGATGTTAAGAGAAAAAGCACCTAAGTATGCACATGCAGCTAGAGATATCACATTTTGCAGATTTTTAGATACACGTCTTTAATAATTTTACTTCTCTAAAATGAGCATGTTTACAATTCTTAGACCTGGCAGACTTCTTGGCAGTAATGAGAATGGTGGTGTGTTAATATGTAAGGAGGTGTGGCACAGCTATTTTCTTTTTGGTGTATGTGAGCAAGCAGAGGTAAAGCTGGTGGCTTTACCAGCACTGTGCCTTCGGTAAAGAGGATCAGAACAGCTGGGGCCATCTCACTGCTGGCTTCCTAACTTGGGGGAATGTGATGCCTAAGAAGACATTGTTTCTGAGAGGTGCCTGTCTGTCTGGTCTCTGCCAAAACTCAGAGCTTTTAGTGGAACGGAGTCTTTTTGCTGACATACACAATTTCTACTTAAACAAGCCTTTCACTGGACTTCTCTGACTTCTAATAATTGTATCTTGGGGCCGGAAAGATGGCTCAGTGATTAAGAGTGCTTGCTGCTCTTACAGATGATCTGCTTTTTGGTTTTCAGCACCCACCTCAGGCAGCTCACAACTACCTGCAACTGCTCTGGGCTCCAACACCCTCTGGTCTCCTCAGGTTCCTACATGCACTTGGCACATATAAACTCACAGAGGCACATAAACATAAACATTAAAGAAAAAAAGCAATTAAAGGCAAAATCTTGTTTGTATTTATGCTTTTCTGCTTCTGTCCTATGTACTCATTCTTTGCTGTAAGCCACCAATTTCCTGGGGATGAAAGCTGTCACTGTGTCCACATGACCCATCTCAGTTTAGGACAAACTGTCTTCTTTACCGGCAAAAACACCAATCAGCTTAACTTCTGAACATAACAGAAATACACGAAGTATTATAAGATTTCAGATTCTTAGATCTTGGCTGAAAAGGGCCTTGAAAAGCATTAGGTTTTGTGCTTCTCAATCAGATACTTGTGAGCCCTGGGACACAGGCTAGTGTGCACAGTGTGTCCTGTGTCATGATGATACAAGAGACCAGTGACTCTTTTCCAAAGAGCAACATTGTTTCAGAATGCTAAGGAGCAAAACACATGTAATGGTTATGACTTTAAAACATTAACTTTTTCCCAAAAGCAAGTACAGAGCAGAGGGTAAAACAAAGTTTTATAACTGTCAAAGAATCAAAGGTCTCTCCGGAATGCTGTCTTCTGCCTCTCTCTAGGGGTAACTTCTTTTCTTAGCCACAGTAGAGGGTAAGGAGCAGGGGACTCATGAATCCACTGAATCTTGGCCTTGTCCACCAGAGGCAGGGCCTTTTAAAGCTCTCTAGGCAAGGGAATTTCATTTGTTTATTGCTTTCATCAATCAAGAACTCTTTTTCCAGTTTTCTGGAAGTAAACTGAAGACCGAGTCTATTCTTTGACTCTAATACACCACGCTGTGAGTTATGGGATCAGCAGAAAGGAGAGGATCATATAAAGCCACCTTAAACCCAACCATAAAAGTCCTATCGTGGTAGTCCACTAATCCGGAGGTTTGGCTTCTCAGCCTGAGAGCAAATACAAAATGATGGAGAGGTTGATTCTGCAGCTGGAAGGCTTCCAATGCCTTCTCCTCGACACCACCCTTTGGGTTAATCCACTGTGGCCCTCAGTCCACTCCTCTATCGGGAGACCTAACTGCAAGCTTTTCCCCACAGTGCCTTGCTGTAACCTTACCTTAATTCGGACTTCATGAGCCTTTGGAGGTGCTACTTCTATTTCCTCTATGGAGAGAGGCTTTCCGGCCTCCCAGGCGACTGCAGCCTTGCATCTGATCACCTGAAGTGGGGGAAAAGGGAGTAAACAGTTTATCCTCCTAATTAATAGTTACTTCACGGTCGATTCAGATAATGATGAATGCTAATGTGGAGTGTGCCAGGGCTGGGGAGACGGCCCGGTGGGGAAAGTTCCTGCTGTGCAAGCATGTGGACGAGCTCAGCTCCACAGCACACTTGGATGTAGTGTCCTGTCTGTAATTCCAGCGCTCAGATGGTAGAGAGGGGATCCTCAGAGCAAGCTGGCTGGCTAGACTAATTGTACTGGTGAGCTCTGGGTTCAAGTGAAAGACTCTGATTAAATACATATGGTGGAGAGCGACTGAAGAGGACTCCTGATGTCAGCTTTAGCACTCCACATGCCCACATTTGAACACGCATACACACACTCACACACACTACAGATTTGGATACACGCAAAACTAAATAAAGTGAACACCACATTCACAGAAAAACGTATACCCCTGAGTGAGATGGTGAATTGTTTTCTAGGTTTCATGTAAATAATATACTTAATATATATATTTGAAGGGCCAGAGATGGTGATGCAAACCTTTAGTCCCAGCACTTAGAGGTAGGTGGATCTCTGTGAGTTCGAGGCCAGCCTAGTCTACATTTCAAGTTTCAGGACAGTCAGGGCTACATAGAAAGATCCCATCTCAAATCCTCCCTGGAAAATACACCACCACCACCAAACAACAACAACAACAACAACGCGCGTGCATGTACATGCAGGCACATATATATTTGAAAGGCTGAAGAGATGGCTTGCTGCTCTTGCAGAGGGCTCTAGCTAGGTTCAGTGTTCAGTATCTACATGCTCACACCTACTTGTAACTCCAGTGCCAGAGGACCTGTGCCTTTTTCTGACTTCCACAAGCTTCTGCATGCATGTGGTGCACATAAACACACACAGACACACATTAAAAAATGTATTTAAAAAAAGCATTTAATTGACACGCTCATGACACTGCACAATGTATAAAGAAGAACAGATTAAGATACAGGTCCTGCTGGGTGTGGAGGCGCATACCTTTAATCTCAGCACTGGGGAGGGAGAGGAAGGAAGATCTCTGTGAGTCTGAGGTCCACATACAGAAAGTTTTGGCCCAGCATGAGCCACATAGTGAGACTTTGTCAAAAGAAAAAAAAAAGAAAAAAAAAAA
>CABHPP010116451.1:15731-45167 GCA_902168425.1 Peromyscus attwateri | reverse complement strand
CCTTCCTTCCTTCCTTCCTTCCTTCCTTCCTTCCTTCCTTCCTTCCTATCTTTCCTTTTTATCCCCTTCCCTTTTTCTGTTTCTTTCCTCCTTTCCCCAGAAGTGGTTAGGTGTTATGAAGGACGAGTGCCAGCAAATGTCGGGGCACTTGATGGCCAACCCTCCCAGGGACACGTGTCTCTCCTTTATTTGGGGCCATTCATCCTCAGTACCTTATCTTCTAAAGCATATAAGTGTTGGCCCCATGAAGGTACCTTATAGATGGAACAAAATGGGGGACATCCCGACCGCCAGAATTCTTTGCAAAGAAGAGCTTCCAGGGTTCAGAAAGACTTTCTCTCTCTCTCTTTTAAGATTATAATATAATTACATGATTTCCCTCTTTCCTTTCCTCCCTCCAAACCCTCTCATACACTCCTCCTTGATCTCTTTCGATGTCATGACCTCTATTAAAATCATTGTTACATACATATGTATGTATATATGTATAGATTCCTAAATACATAAGTACAACTCGCTCAGTCTGTATGATGTTACATGTATGTATGTTTTCCAGGTTGACCACTTGGTATTGGATAACCAGTTGGTGTGCTCTTCCTTGGGGAAGACTATTTCTCCAGCTCTCAGCATTCCTTAGTTGCCTGTAATTTTTTGTGTTGAGCTTGGGGCCCCATGGTCTTTCCATTCCATGTTAGCATGTCTATTGTTGTTCTTGTCCAGCCCATGTTGAGGCAGTCATGCTGGTGAGACATCATGGGTGTAGCTTCTGACACTCCTAGAAGACACAGTCTCACAGGAAACTCCTTGTTCCTCTGGCTCTCACAGTCTTTCCTCCCCTCTTCCACATTGTTCCTTGGGCCTTAGGTGTCAGACTTGTATTGTAGATGTATCCACTGGGACTGGGTTGGACAGCCCTGCATTTTGATTGGTTGTGGTTTTTCTGTAATCGTCTCCATCTGTCACGAAGAGAAGTTTCCTTGATGAAGGGTGAGAACCACACTTATCCATGGGTCTAAGTACAAATATTTAGAATACAGTTAGGGATTTTGCTGGTTTAGTAAAGTGGTGGTTGCAGGTTCTCTTCCAAGATCCATGACTTCACAGGGCTCTAGAGCCAGCCTACCAAATTCAAAGAGCATATACCAGCTCTGCAACCCTGGCCACACCATTTGACCAGTGGCACCTTGGTTTCCACTCTCATATAATTAGGCACAATGAAGGTAATTCCATTGCAGAGTTGTGAAAATGAGATGAGTATATACATAAAGCCAGAAGAACAGTGTGTGGTCATAGTAACTACATGTAAGCATCTTCTTTTTAGGTCTTACTGGAATATATTAATCCTTATCATCCTTTCAGTTTGGATGTACTGTCAGAGAAGTCCACACTTCTGCAATAACATGTTCACTGGTATGATTACCTGATGACTTCTGTGTTCCCTCAAAGCTGTAAACAACCCTTTCATATTATTTATACACTCAGTGTCACAAACTCTCGTTCAGAGTAAGTCCTCAATAATTATTTTTGATAAGTACACAAATGAATGACCTGCATAGAAATGTTAAAGGCAGCTAAATCATGTTTGATTGAATTCAATACTAATATTCTAAGTGCTCTGTACCAGATGCTATACTAGGATCTGGTCAAGCTGAGATTTTTAAAAAGGAAAAAGTTCTGGAGAAGTCTCTAGTTAGAGTCCGGCACCTCTGTACCAGACATCCATCATGAAAGACAGGTGAAGCCTGGTTAAGCCATGTGCCCACTCAGTGCTGAGTTACCCCAACAACAACCAAGTATGAGTGGTTGAAATCATTTTGGCTTCACTGAATGTTATGGAAGGACAGTGAGTAGATGTCTGAATGATATACTATTAAACAATAGTATATTAAATAGTATATTAAAGCAAAACTCTAATTTTGTTGAAAATACTAATTTGCATTTCTTTGGGGTCTTTATAGCTTTTGTAACTCTTTCTCTGTGCTCATTCATGCTCCTCTGAATTATCACATAGCTTCATTTCCAGTTTGCTAAACAAGAGGAAATCTTCAGTTCTTCCAAGAACCCAGTGAGGGCCTATACCTTCTCCTAGATACCTTTACCTCCTATGGCCTAGCCAAAGGGATGGCTTGGTAGGTGACTCTGCATCCCTGCCCCCCAAATCCTGCTGTGTCCACAGCAGAAATGCTAAGTTTTCTCTTGTTCATTCAAAGTCCCTTTAGAGGTATTCTATGAGCAAGGGGCATCAAGACCATGATGGGGAAACCTACAGAGACAACCAAACCAAACTAGTGAGCACTCATGAAATTTAGACCAACACTTGTGGAGCCTCCATGGGACTGGACTAGGCCCTCTGCATAACTGAGACAGTTGTGTAGCTTGCTTAATGGGACCCCTGGCAATAGGATCAGGATCCATCCCTGGTACATGAGCTGGCTTTTTGGAGCCCACTACGTATGGGGGGACACCTAGCACAGCCTTGAGGCAGTGGGAGGGACTTGGACCTGCCTCTACTGAATGTACCAGGCTCTACTGACTCCCCATAGGAGGCCTTACCTTCTTGTAGGAGGGAATGGGGAGTGGGGATGGGGGGGGGGGGGGGGGGGGGGGGGGGGAGGCTGGAGGGGCAGGAGGAGGGAAGAGGGGAGATCTGTGATTGGTATGTACAATTAATAAATAAATAAAAATAAAATAAAAGTCCCTTTGGCTGACTCTTATCATGTATCTCCCACTATAAAAATGAGGGCCCTGAGAGGCTCCATAAGCATGTTCCTCACCAATGAGGTACAGGAATCGGAAGGAAGGTGAGAGAGAGGGGCTTCCCTAGGCCCCATTTCCAGAATTTGACAATTCTTTGGGAATCTTGGTTCCAGGGATTGTAGGATCTAGACTTAAACCCAAAAGTTCTTGTTACTGTTTCCTTCAGAAGGCTCAGATGTCAGTGTATGCTGGAGTTCCTCAGGGGACAGAGATAGAGACTTGTGTTTCTATTTTTAAATATGACTGTATCTTTTTTGTCTTCCCCAAGCACCATTGATTTCCCTTGCCTATTATATGACTGCATTAAAAGACTGACCTCCAGAAAGTGAGAGATTGGCAGGCTGGAGAACCACCTCAGGGCTGAGCTGTGTTGGCCCCAGCTGAATGCTATTACAGCCTGCCCACCAGGGACAGTGTCTCCCTATGCCACACTTTCCATGCCAGAAAGTACCAAACAAATGGCCTGCCATGATATGACAGACTCGCCATTCCAGGTGTCAGCCTCCTCTCCTGTCTCATGGTAACTCTAGGAGCTGGTATGGCCACAGAGCAGAGTCTGACACCTGACTGGCATGAGGCAGAATTGCTCTCAGCAGCAAGTCTACCTGTCAAGTTCCTCTGGGATTAGAAGTATCCGCTGCCAGCTCTCCCCTTTGGAAGAAATGATGGGTGGGCCACTTGCCAAGAGGCAGAGCTCAAAGCCCTTCTGTGCATGCGCTTCTCAGACCCCCAATTGGCTACTTAGCTGTTTGGCTAGATCCCAACTGTTTCAGCAGTGTTTCCAAACCCAACCCATCTTTAGTTTGGCTGGATTGAGCAAACCCACCGTCAAATGCTATCAATTTTCCTTCATACATATGAGGCAGACTCTGAGCAGTTTGTTGGGTTGGGTCCATGTCTTTCCTTTAACCTAACTGCCAGTCCCTCCCTCTCTCCTCCACCGACATTTTGGATGATACAAGGCTGGTTTTGTCCTTCTGAAACAAAGCCCCCCTCTTCTGGGTGGATGTTCCAAGTCAGAAAGCCTGGTTGTGTTTATCCCAGGACACTGGCTGAGCATTCACATGCTTTTTGTATTTGGAAGTGACAGTATTTGCAAAAGCTGATTGCCACAGCAGGCGGAACAGAGACCAGACCAGTGAAAACATGTGTCGGGAACATATGCTGGAGGCTTTTCTTCTTTGCTTGAAGGACTGACACTTCCTGCAGGAAGAATTAATTATTTTACATGTGCACAGATTATACTGGGGTGAAAAAGAGGGCCTTGCCCCTTTGTAACCCAAAGAGGAAGCAAGCACACCTCTGTCTCCTCTTATCACAGATTGCGTGACCCACACAGACTCATCCCGCCTCTCACTCCATCTGCCACAAGAGCATGGAAATCTCAGCTCTGGTTTGTTTTGAGAGCTAAGTTACAAAGCGCAGTGGGAGGAAGCACCTTCTACAGTCTTGGAGGTGGGGGGATAGAGGTACGTGCTCCCCTCCCTTTCCCCAGACCTACTGGCCTTGCTAGATGGTCGTATGTAGCCATGACACGTCCCTTTAATTGCATCATCTTTGACCAGTGGTAGCCATGATGACTCTGGGCAATCTAGCATAGTTCTGGAACTACTTAGAGCCTAACGATTCACTTCATGTATTTTCATGTAGCCACACACATACAAAAATGAACCCGAAAGTGATCTTGGGGAAGTAGAACCAAATGGGACTCAGATTCCTGCATTTTAAGGAATTTTGCCTTTGTCATGGGTGGAAGTTCAAAAGAAGTGGGTGACGCATTTTGGGATGGAGTTGGCAAGGACGTTTTGTGTCTTGCTGGAAGCTCAGAAGTCTCAGCAATAGCACGACCACCATTTAATTCTTTTTTCTTTTTGGTTTTTTTTGAACAGGGTTTCTCTGTGTAGCCCTGGCTGTCCTGAAACTTGCTCTGTAGACCAGGCTGGCCTCAAACTCAACGAGATCTGCCTGCCTCTGCCTCCAGAGTGCTGGGATTAAAGGCGTGAGCCACCGCCGACGCCCAGCTCTGATTCTTTCTTCCATTGTAAGCAGATCTCTTTGCCCTCTGAAAACTACAATCACTATGCATCGAACGGTTTACGTGAGTTCCTCCAGCCACTTTCCACATTCCTCAGAGAAAACCATCTCTCACACAGCTTCCAGATACCTGCTTCTGCTGCTCCCTGGCTCTTGATGTAGAGACACAGGACAGTACACAGGGACACATGTTGAATGAATAAAGGAGCTGCTTCTTATTGGGCACATACTCTGTTCTTGGGGTTATGCCAAACATGCATTGTTAATGTACTTTACAGCTACCCCAAGAGACACCCTCAACCTTATTCTACAACGGAGTTAGACAAGTTTCATTACTTACACAATACCATGAAGCCGAGAAGTTAATATGAGACTCGACTACAAGTTAACACAGCTTTAGAGCCTAGTATTTGATCTCTGTTTATACCAAGCCAATAGACATTAGATTTTCAGAGAACTTGGTCAACAGCTCCATGGCTGGCACCCCTGTTCACAGTTGTCCCTTCGCTACAGCTTCAGTCCTGGCTTCCCCCCCAACACAGGAGCCATCTTCTAGCCTTGTTTCCTGATTTGCTGTATCCCACCTTCTCCGGTTTTTACAGCTGGATTCCTGTTGGCTTCCTCTGTGGACTTTCCTTTCACAACTCCAGCACCCGAGTTCCAAGTCGCCTGACCAGGGAGCCATCCCTGGGCAGTGAAGATAGAAACTGGGAACTTGCTGTCAATTGCCACAATGCCAACCTCTTTCCTTTAAATTCTCATCACTGCCGTTGGGCTATTTGTCTCAAAAATGTTCTTACCACAGCCTCTGCACTCTGCTGTCCTTCCTTCATCTTGCTCTCTCTAGATCTTTTCTTCTGTCCCTTGCCTGACGGCCATACCACCCTGTCACTCCTTCTTGTGCCAAGTTGTCCCACCCCAGTGGCAGGCCCCACTCCGGGCTGTAGTTCCTTCAGATCTGTCCCATACCCCAGCCACGAAGCAGGGCAGAACATGTCTAACCCAGGCCTCAGTGGAGTCGTTCAAGGCTCAGGGATGTTCATGATATTGTCAAGGTCACGGACTAGACGCACCAGAGCTAAGACACAGGGCCAAACCCTAGCTCACTGTCTCACAGTTCCTCCTGCCCCCCTTCTGGCTTTTTTTTTTTTTTTTAGCCCCACTTTCCTTTCTTTGCTCCTTCACCCACACCTTTTTAATTTAAGTTTTCACATCTGTTCTCGCTTAGCCCATTATTTCTGAGACATTTCGTATTATGTTGCATTTCCATTTCAGACCATTTTTCTTACTTAAAAAACACACTTGAGCCTGTTTTTAAATGTTTTTATATAACTTTCAGAATTGCGATGGCTCTTTCTAACACCTTTCTTGCCTTCTTTTTCCTGCTGTCTTAGCAGAAGAAACTATTTCCTGCCTCCCTGTAGCTCCGCCCCTTCTCTTCTCCGTGCACTATAATGTCAGCTCTGTAATCTAGTAATCTGTTCTTGCTTATTATTTGTGAAGCCAGTGACTTTCAAATGCAAATGTAGAGATCGGTGGTGTTAGATTCCTGATTTTTATCTGGTGGAAAAAGAGAGGACTGACTCTCTCATACTTTTATTTAAAAAAAAAAAAAAAAAGAGGATGGAGAAGGGGAGCACCATACTGTTGGACAATGAAGAACGGTCCCATTCTGTCTAAGCTCTGCCAGCTACAGTATTTTCAGACATAGCCATCTAAAGTGGTAGGCAATATTGTGATCATAATCCTAATAGTAATGTTTTGAGATTGTATCTGCTGAAGTTTCTAAACTTCCACACTTTAAACTTGGGGGCTAGATAATCTTTGGTTGTGGAGAGCTGGACCTTTCATTGTAAGAGATTACCCAGCATCATGGCCTGTGCCCACTGCACATCAATAACACCCCACCCTTTGCCTTGCCTTTCCTTCCTGACAGTCTTGGGATCAAGACAACCAAAATTGTTTTCAGACATTTCCAAACATCCCCTGAGGGATAGAACTTGTCCCCAGCTGAAAACCAGTCTGTAAGTTTGCCCACATCATAAGCACCTGGCTTGTGACTCGCTTGTATGGGGCCACACTGTGCTCGCTTTCACTGGTGCGCATGGAGCTTAACCAGAAATGTTGATGCCACTTGGGAGAAAGTTGCACGGCTCCCTGAAGCCACATCTCTTGCTTTCAGAATTTCTGTCCAGCAGGAACCATCAATTCCTGAATATCCACATTCTCTCTTTTCTCTAATCTTTTTACCAATGACCTTCATACAGACTATTTCACTCCTCTACCTTCCATTTTGATCCCCAAATTATAAGTTTAGTAATTCCCAATAGGGCACAAAACTGCTATTGCTAATTTTTCCAAGGGGAATAAAAGGTAGTTATTTTGCCATGAATTTGACTGATGGGAAAACTCTTTAAACTTTTCCTAAATGTGGAGCAATGTTTCTTTCAAGAACTTGATAGGAGTTTCCTTGGGTGACTCCATTTTTCTTTGCAAATCTTCATTTTTCCCAGGAGTTAGCACATTCCGAGCAAACGTATCCACCTTTGTTAAGTTTTCAACAATTCAAAATGAATAGCACTGGTAATAACAGCTAATATTTATTGAGCACTCACTGTATGATGAGCTCTCTAAGTGCTTGACAAATATTGTCTTATTCAACCGCCACATTTAACACACTTATCGTTGCAAGCATCAAGTTAAAGGTTTGCATGCCTAAGCATTGCATATGTGAAAGCTTGAACGATTTCACCAAAGTCAATACAAACAGAACAAGGACTCAAGCCCTGATCATCAGTATGTTACTACATCCATTATTCCTGCCCCCTCTCTTCAGTTTCTAAAGATTGAATAACACCTTTTCTAGCATGTATTTTCTCAGTGTAATTATGCAGCATATTCCAACTCTATTCTAGTCAAATGAAATTCTTTTAAGTCTGGGGAAAGTCACAATATGTGACATTTCTATAAAAGAAATGCAGTTTGAATTTCATTCACTCATGTTCGCCAATATAATTTTGTAATATAATCTCCTTTAACATGGAAACGATTTTGCCACTCACTGTTAATTATGCTATTGGGTCTGATTCTGTTTTAAATAGTATCAATTAGCTTTTGAGTTTTAAAAGACCAAAGTACTTAGGAATGAGCAATTTTTTCCCAGTAGTTAAGTAATTATAAAATATCTTCAAGACCACAATGGAGACAAACGCAACAGAGGACCTTGAAAAATTACGGCAAGCCAAGAACCTGGGACTAGATAGGTCATGAGCCTAGGGATAAACCTATTATTCTACTAAAGGAACAAAGCAATAAAATGACTCATAATGACAAATTGCTATACACGTAGAGCATAGCATTGCTCAACTCTCCTTATAGTAGATGGTGATTAACCAAGATATCCCCAACTGGATAGTGTGCAGAAAGTGAGAGAGTTTGGAGCACTCAGTCCTAAATAAGACGTCTTTATCAACCACCTCCCCTCAAGGTTTGGAAATCTACTCAGAAGAAGAGGAGAAAAGATTGTAAGAGCCAGAAGTGGTGAATTATTCTCAGAAAATAGCATCTTTCAGACACAATAGAGCTGGCACACAGACAAACACACCCACACCAAGACTGTGACAGCACACACTAGACCTGCGTAGGTTCAAACCAGATAAAATCCCAGCATTGAAAAGGGGAAGTGGACATAAAGTCTCACCCCTAACCAAGAAGCTATTTGTTATGGATACCTCCTGGGAAAGTGAAAATCAGTTTCTACAATGGAGTGTCACTTCATACATTAAGCACACTCCAGGGCAGGCCCAGTGCTCAGGGGTAGTTGACCAACACAAAAGAGACTCCACGTTTTTGTTTGTTTTTTGTTTGTGTGGTTTGTTTGTTTGGTTTTTGTCTTACTGGTTTTCTTCTTCTTCTTCTTCTTCTTCTTCTTCTTCTTCTTCTTCTTCTTCTTCTCCTCCTCCTCCTCCTCCTCCTCCTCCTCCTCCTCCTCCTCCTTCTCCTCCTCCTCCTCCTCCTTTTTCTTCTTCCTCTTCTTCTTTAGTTTGTTTGCACTGAATTTTTTGTTGTTTTTCCTGTTTGGGGAGTTTTTTAAATTTTTTTTAAGAGAGAGTAAGAGAAAGAACATGAAGTTGAGGGGGTGGGAAGGTAGGGATGATCTGAGAGGAGATTAGGAAAGGTGAAAGAGTGTGATAAATATATTGCATAACAAAAATGCTTCAAACAAAACCTTTTTAAAAGAAAGCAAGTATAAACAGAATCTTTTATTATATCTGAGATGAAGCCCCCAAAGAGAGTTGATATAAATCAAACCTTATGTTTTGGCATTAATTTCTATTTTAAAATGTTGGAAAATTATTCCTGCAATAAAGATATATTTTTAGCGAGGTTCAAAGTCTTTTGAAAGGAAGAGGCAACACTTCTGGCCATGCATGGAGGAAAGCAATTATAGAGCTGAAAGAGCTTTGGGGGAGTTCACAGTTCTCAGCAGATCTCTGCTAAAACTTCCCCTTGTCTACAGCTCTCTCAGCTTCAATCTCACTGCCCCAGTCCAGTTTAAAAACTATTATTCTCTTTGTTTAGACTTATACCCTGCTTCCTTGGCCTAGGTGCTTACACTTCACTAATGTCAAGTATATAATCGCTTTGACAGTAGATACTACAAGTCATGTGTTTCTCTAGTAACTGTTCAGTTTTTCATATGTAAAATGTGAAATCTGTCCATTCTTTCTTTTTTTTTCTAAAAAGTGTCCACCTTGTCTGCTAAATTCTAAATTTCCAAAATCTTCCAATTACTTTTTCATGTATTTTTTTAGCAACCCTACAGATTAGGTATTATATCTGTTTCACAAATGAAGGGATAGTGACAGATGAACTAAATGGCCAAATCAGAGTCTAGGACCAGCTCTTCCAGAGCTGAATGCTCTTCTTTTCACCTTACCATGCTGCTCAGGGGCTTTTAGAAACACTAAGAGAGATTTCCAACTTAGGAAGCCATAAGGTCCTGTTCTTCAGACATATGAACACCTCCTGCAATGCTGATTTCACACACATTTTTAAACCCAGGAAATCTAGACCTGTGGGTTCATACCTGGATTATTGGAGTCCGTGAATTCTGACATTACTTGCACCTTCTTGTGCAAGTGTCGTGGGGTATGCCATCCAGAGAGTATCTTTCATCAGATTCTCAAAGGAGTCACTGGTCCATGAAAGGAAAACAGCATCTGCTGTCAGGAAAGATGTGGGAACCATGTGTTGTTATTATTGCCTATGTTTGGATCAGCTGCTAGGAGAGAGGAATAGTGAAGTCAGTTTTAAGAAGAAACCATCTTCACACCTATAACTAGTAGGTGGAATTTCTCTGTGTCCCAGCAGCTGCTTCATAGTAACCACACTGAGCCTTAATATTAATTATAAATGATCAGCCAATAGCTCAGGCTTGTTACTAATTAACTCTTATAACTTAACCCATTTCTATTCATCTATGTGCTGCCCTGAGGCTCGTGGCTTTTACCTTTATCCCATTTGTAGGTCCAACTCATTCTCCATCTGGCTAGTGACTCATCCCTCCACCCTTCTTCCTCCCAACATTCTCTTAGTCTGGCTCTCCTGCCTAACTTTATCCTGTTCAGCTATTGGCCATTCAGCTTCTTTATTAAACCAATCACAGTGGCAAATCCTCACAGTGTACAAAAGGATTATCCCACAGCAATAACCTCTCCTGTCTTCTCTTTGCCTCACTTCTAGATGAGTTTCTTCTTGTCCTCTACCAGAACTGCCTCACTTGTGACAAGAGCTGTCCTGTGAACAGAATCCCTCTGACTACAAATGATGAGAAGTTATCTGTTTTCTTGTGTGTTAAGTGAAGAATGAGCAATGGATGATCCAAGTTGTATAACATATTACTATAAACATGATAGAATTTTTGTGAAAGAAAACAATTAGAGTATTCTCTGTTGTCTGAAGTCTACAGAGAACAAAAAACAATGGTAACATGACCCTTGGGCAACTTAGCAGATAATTATAAAACACAGTTCCATATTAAAATACAAAAGATGTAATTATTGTACTTTATAAACTAATTAATGAACACTAACTCAATCCAATAATTAATAATTCATTATTTAACCTGTAATTAAACAAGAGTCCTTTTCTCTGCAAACTTTGCTGGTGGTTTAATTACTGTGGGCTAAATATACAAGCAAGCATTCCTTCTCTGTCAATTAACCAGTGAAGAGACATGAAATCATTGCAACAGGGAGAATAAAGGAATTTACACAAAAGTGCCTCTCACCTGGAAAAGACAAGATCAAGGATCTAAAATGATCCAAGGTAAACTCAGGCTAAAGAACTGAGTAAGGTGATTGGTTAGTGGGAGATGTTCACAGTTCAGGACAGGCTTGAGGGGCAATGTGGGAGCCCATCAGAAAGTCAGAAAAAATAAGAATCAGTTCCCTGGAGAACTTATGGGTAGGAAACAGTGGACACAGGCTCGTCTGATCCAGCTGTGCACACACCTGTAACTCTGTTTTCTGACATCATGTTTCTATCTTGAATCAGTCGTCATGGGAGTTTAGTAGATATACATTAAGCCATCTTCACACCTACTGTAACCCCTTTTCCTCACCTCTCTAGATAGGATCATCTAGATAAATACACATTGGAAGTAGTTCAGAAGCCAGGGGTCCTTCCTGCTCCTCTCTCCCCGTTCCTTCCTGTTCTTTTCTTCTATCCTCCCTCCCTTTTTCTCTTCCCCCTTCCTTCCTGGTTTACACATTCACCATCATACTGTTGTATCCACAACAATAGAGGGGACTTGGACCTAACTTCTAGGCTATCTCCCTAAAATATCAAAATCTGAAGATTGAGGCTAGCCTGCAGACTGCTACTCGATCCTTGGGCCCCTGGGAACAGAATAATGTTTCCTGCATCTGTGCTGTATGACAAATCTTGTGATTCATTTCAGAGAATCTTCAACAGTTCAGTGATAGACATTGTTATTATTCCTAGTGATTTCCTGATTAGATAGCATCTTAGTTAGGGTTTCTATTGCTGTGAAGAGACACCATGACCATGGCAACTCTTATAAAGGAAAACATTTATTTGGGATGACTCACTTACAGTTTCAGAGATTCTGTCCATTGTCATCATGGTGAGGAGCATGGCAGCATGCAGGCAGATGTGGTGCTAGAGTAGCTGAGAGTCTTACATCTTGCAGGCAACAAGAAGTTGACTGAAACACTGGGCAAAGCTTAAGCAAAAGACCCCAAAACCCACCCCCTCCGTGACACACTTTCTTCAACAAGGCCACATTTTCTAATACCTCCTAATAGTGCCACTTCTTTTAGGGACCATTTTCTTTCAGACCACCATACACACACATACACCCCCCCCACACACACACACATACACACACATTTTCTGGGCATGGTGGCACATGCCTTTAATCCTAGCACTCAGGAAGCAGATTCAGGTAGATCTTTGTTAGTTCAAGGTTAGCTTGGTCTACATAGCAAGTTTTAGACAAGGCAGGACTACATAGTGTGACCCTATCTCAAAAGGGAGATCTCACAGCACATTCTTCCCTGACAGTTAGTGTTCATTAATTGTAACCCCCTGACAGTATTCTACTCTTTAATGAATTCTTAACATTTCATCAAACAAAAAAATCTTTTCTTCTTGAGATAAGGTTGTGGTGATATTTTATTTGTGCTGAAATGTGGTGATATTTTGTTTGTATGTTAATAAATAAAGTTTGCCTGGAGATCAGAGGTCATAGCTAGTCATAAACAAAAGTCAGGCAGTGGTAGCACACACCCTTAATCCAATCACATGGCGGGCAGAGTCTCTGTGTGTTCAAGGACACAGCCAAGCGTGGTGACACATGCCTTTAATCCCAGTGCCAACCATAGAGACCTGGAGGTCTGTATAGACAGGCAGTGATGAGGAAGTGATGTGGCTGGGCTTAGAGCCAATGAGAAGGCAGAACAGCAAGGCAATAAAGGTGCAGGTTAGACAGGAAGAAGCTTGTTGGTTCTCTTGGGAAGTGACAGCAGTGTGGTGAGCTAAGGTTGGTTTGGTGGCTATCACTATTGCTCTGATCTCTATGGCTTACACCCCTGTATTTGGCTCTGTGTTTCTTATTTAGTAAGACTGTTTAGAAATTCGTCTGCATAAGGTTGCATGAATACTCGGCTGGCCTCTAACTCACTGTAACCAGTGAGGTTCTCGAACTTCCAATCTTCTGCCTTTACCTCTTGAGTACTGGTGTTCAAGGCATATGCCACCAGGCCTGCTTTATATGGTGTAATGCTAGGACTCAAACTCAGGGCTTCATGCATGCTAGGCAAGGACTTTGTCAGTTGAGCCACATCCTTGTCTTCTACTTTTAAAGTATGTGTGTGTATGTGTGTGTGTGTGTGTGTGTGTGTGTGTGTGTGTGTGTGTGTTTTGAATAACATTTATGTCTTTGATTCTTTTGTGTTTATTGAAGGCAGAGTGAAATTATCACAGCAAACGTCACACGATGTTTTGTGTAGAAGCCAAGGAACAACAGACTGACCTAAGGAATGGTGTCCTCACAGAAGGGCTCTCCTGCGGCAGGAAGTGCTGCTGCGAGTGTGGAGCTTTCTGGTTGGCCGAAATCATCAATTAGTGGCATAGTGTCAAATACTAAGATATAACACACCTGCTGCTTCCTTTTTCTCTTCCTTTGTGGTTTCCTAAAGGAGCTCATCTTACTTAACAATGACTAGTAGGCACCTCATTTTAAATGTCATCTTGATTAGATCCTATTTTATTTTATGTGTATGGGTGTTTGGCCTGGATGGATGTCTGTGCACCATGTGTGTGCATTGCACATAGAGGCTAGAAGAGGGCATTAGGTCCCCTGGAACTAGGGTTAATGACACTTGCTAGGAGTTCAATGTAATAACCAGTGTAGGATCTTAAAACATCCCTTGAGATGAGGTACCACTCACCATTACAGGATCAGCACTGTGGGTCAAGGGAAGCATAGCCTCAGGAAAATTAGTCATAAGGTCAAGGACTCAGCAGTTAGCTGAGCATCTTTAGTTTCGTATTGTAGCATCTCCAAAAACTGATTACAATGAGTTCTTAGCTCACATAGTTGTTGGGAATAAATGAAATCAAGCAACTCACTTCTCCGTGTCAATGTTTTTTTTTTAAGTTAGGTATCACTATTAATCGGCAGCTACTTAGGACTGCAAATGAATGACAGGCAGGTCAAGATGGACATACTGGTTCGCTGCCAGTAATTGCCTGGGACATGGGTGGCTGCTCTCCCCCACCCAGGCATTGACCCATGAGTTTTACCATGACCACTGTGCTCAGACTGAGACCATAATGTTTGGCTCCTTTGTCTCCCAAATAGCTTTGGTGGCAAAGATCTGGCTCTTGCTACAGTTGCTCCTCAGGCCCCATACTAAATCACAGCAAGTGATAAATTGCTGGGACGTGAGAGCAGGAGTGATGGAGGGGGTGTACAGTCTGGCCTGAGAGGCTCCCTCGAACTTTCAAGTAGCTTCAACCATAAATCCAGGACTGTTGCTTGGTGATTAGTTAGAGGAAACACAAACTGCGGGACAAAGCCAGGAAATGACCTTAGAGACTAAACACGGTGTATTTTATTCTAGGGCTTTTTCTCACTTAGAAGTGCTGCCAGGTTGTTTAAAGAGAATGAGTGCTATCAGGGAAGGATTTGGGGGAATCTGCCAGGCTTTGACAACATGTGGTAAAAGATTTACAAAGCCCAGAATCAAAGGAGGAGAATGGACAGGAGGATGTGTACTCAAGAGATGCCGCAGGTGGGCTCGAGACTCACAGGCTTTTTATTGCCCTTCAGGGAGTTTTCTAGTAAGCTGATGGACTCTGGGGTGCAGGGGGAGCAGACAAGCAAGTTTCTGTGAAAGTCAAAAGGCCGAGGGGAGGGAAGGGTGTGAACCATTTGGAACCCATGGGAGTTAATCAGGGAAGAGAATGGAGGGGTGAAGTAAAATCAGAGCAAGTGAGACTTTGGGCACAGTCTTATACCACCATTTTAGGACAGATGGAAGTTGAGGAGATATTTGAGCAAGACTAAAGAGACAATAATTAAAAACCATTCACGGGAAATGGAGCAGAGGAAATGTGAAAGACATTGAGCCCATCCTTCTGCTTGGTAATGGGTTGCCCTTCAAAGCTAACCCATGACCACCCTAACATGGCAGAGGAGACAACTCAAAACTCAGGCTGATTACATTCATGGTGTATGCTGCAAGTGGAAGTGAGTTCAGTGCGCAGGACCCTCTGAGTCCAGAGCCTTCTGTGACTCTGCTCAGAGAAACAGGCAGAGAGAGGTGGACAGCAGCTGACGGAAACCTGCCTCGCTCAGCTTCTCACGGCAACTGCCTTGCCATATACCTTAGGAATGGTGTTAAGAGTCCCTGAAGTGTGTGGCCAGAAGTCCCCCCTACAGACGCCCAGCATCCCCAGGATGTTTCTGGCTTACCAAACACGAGAGTCTTTACATTCTCTCATTTGTAGACAACTATCTGCAAGCTTTTCTGTGTGTTACATAGTTGGATTGACCTAAGCCTGTTTATATTTAATGGAACAATTAACTGATGAGTACTGCCCTAGTTAGGTTTCTCTTATTTCATCTTACAACCTCCAGGTCACAGTTCATCATGGGGAAAGACAGGGCAGGAACCCAAGGTTGGAACCCAGGGGTAGGGACTAACACAAAGGCCATGGAGGAGTGCTGCTTACTGGCTTGCTTGGCCTGCTTTCTTATACAACCCAGGACCACCTTCTCAAGGTTGGCATCATCCACAGTGAGTTGTGTCTTCCCACATTAATCAAGGAAATGCTGCCACAGATTTACCCACAGGCCAGTCTGACAGCACTCAATTGAGGGTCCCTTCTCCTAAATGACCTAAGCTTGTGTCAAACAAACAAAAGACAAAAACAAACAAACAAAAAAAAAACACAGCACATACAAAAGAGTTATTCTGGAGTGATTTATTTTGTTATATTAAAAACACTATGTGACTCATGCCATAAACTTTAAAATATGACAAAATAGCTAATAATTACTCCAATATATAGAGGGTTGACTATATGCTAAGACTGTGAGGAGCATTTTATGACCACTGTCTTGCTTAATTGCAAGCTGCTGAGCATGTAGGCAAAGCACAAGCCTGAATGTCTTCAAGCAGAGCCTGTGTGCCCCCCACTAACTCACTGAAGTTATCACTAGGACCAAGGAGGTGGCTGCATACAAAACTTTTTTTACACAGTGGCCTGGTAGCAGAGATCATAACGTTTTACTCCTGAGGCCAAGAAAGAATATACAACTTGGCTGATGTCACCCAGTGAGAAAATAACAGGGTAAGCTTCAAAGACATATTCTTCTGACCAGAGAATGATCTTTTTACTAGTACATTCTATTCCTTGACAGTCACAGTGAGGTTTTCATGGTATGGTACAGTGTCTTTCATTAAAGACAAGGAAAGTAGCCTGGATTATTTCCTTTAGTAGTCTCAGAGTTATGGGTCTTGAAATTGATTTCTTTTTTAAACCCATTTTGAGTTGATTTTTGTACAAGGTGAGAGGTAGAGATCTAGGTTCAGGCACCCATATGTAGCTATTCAGTTTTCCCAGCACCACTTTTTATAAAGGTTTCTTCCTTGAATGTGTTTGGCACTGTTTTGAAGAGTCAGATGGCTGTCACTGCATGGGCTTATTATTCTGATTATTCTATAACATTGGTCTATGTGTCATAGTTATTATTGTTATTATTACCATTAGTGTTAAAGTAATATTCACCCAGTTGCCTAAAACAGAAGGGTTACAATTGCCTTTTGTTCTATCACTATATCGTTCCTGTTTAATTTGGAAATTAAATAATTGTGTCCTCATTGGCTAATATTCTTGTTTTGGGTGCTGACCATAGAATATTAGCTGTGATTTATTCATTTACTACTCATTTATTCACCAAATACTTATCAAGTGACCAAGTGTTAGGAACACAGAGAGTGATTAAAATTCTTGCCCTCAAGGTTAATACATTTTAGTGTAGCACTTTCAACCAGCAGGACGCAATTCATTAGTGAGACATAGAATTAATTTAGTGGGTCATGACAAGCATTAAGGAAATAAAATGGAATAGAAAATACCAGCATGAATTTTGGGTCCTATTTTATGGTATTTTGGGAGTATTGCAAATATCCTGAGCTGCAGAGTAGAATCTGTTTCTTACAACAGGCTGAGATCAAAACGCATTGACCACGAGCATCACCAGCCTTGTGGTCAAGGAAGAGGGCACACAAGAACAGGTGCTTGCATAAGAAGGTGACCAGATGGCCGAGTTACAGGGTTTTCTTCCCCCTCAGGTGTTGCTCAGTAAGTCAACAGATGTCCACAGCCTGAAAAGCACTTGAAAGCACAGTCTAGAATCTCTCTGGGCATCAATGCTTCATGCTTTGTGACTAGACCTCTTTTTTGTTCTTAAAACCTTCTCCCTTCCCTATTCTTAGGGCTAACATCAGTGACCCATTCTTGCAGAAAGCTGTAAATATATAGCATACACAGGTATTCTCACATCCTTTCTACATTTGTCGATCCAGAATCTTCCCTTATCAGAGAGTCCATGAGTTCTAATCACACAATCACTGACCAATGCCACAGATAGCGGAAATATGTACAGGGTTGGGTGGGAACCAATGAGTGCAGCAAAGCTGTCAGGCTTGGCAACCTTCTTAGAAACCTGCTTAGTACCTGCTTGCTGAAGGTCCCAAAGCCAGGAGAACCAGCTCCTGCGCCAAACCTGAGCTCAGTACTGTTCACATTTCTACTGTTCTCCTTTTGCGCGCGTGTGTGTGTGTGTGTGTGTGTGTGTGTGTGTGTGTGTGTGTGTGTGTGTTTCAGGATGTGAACAGCTATTGTTTATTTTTCCTAAGCACTTTGTGAGGTTACTCACAAGCTTTTTGCCACGTCTGTGCTTGGAAATGTCTCTGTCTCCCGTTCTCCAGAGTTTCAACTGAATCCAGACAAAGTAGTCTCACTTTGTTTAGGTTTGTTTTCCTTTAAATAATCTTCCAAGGAGGCTTTGAAGCAAGCACCCTAGGATGATAGCTGAGAGAAGCTCACACCTCTTTGAAGGACTGTGATTCCACTCTGCCTGCCTGGAGCCCATGCCATGCAGCTCAAAATTGATTTACAGAGACAACTGGGAAACCAGAGAGCGTTTCCGTGGAAATGCCACTGATTAAGGGCTAGATTCACCAACTCTGTTTTTACTTTCTTAATCTGTGTTTCTTGAGAATGGCACTCCAGCACAGCAGTTCTGCAGCTGTGGGATGCCCACAGGGCTTTACCTCATTGTAAACTAGATTCCTCAGCAAGAGGCAGGAACTCCTTCGAGGTGAACCTTTTGCCTGCATCTAGTGGGGGGCAAGAGGAACAACTATTTTCCTTTCCAATTTGTTTTGGAGAAACAGTTGCTTCCCTGGACAGTTGGCTAACTTTTCTCTAAATATGAGGAAAGTTACTAACAACAAGAACTGAGTAAATAACAAAACAAAACAAAAAAAAACAAAAGATGCCCTAAGGCTAAACAAATTGTGTGGTTTCTCTTAGATAGGTGCTATTCAGCGTTGGTGGGGGACGAAGGGCTTGAAGACAATGGAATGTATTAAACCTTTTGGCTTCCAAATGAAATGTGGCACTCATAGAGGAGTGGCTACAAAAATCACATAATCTCCCAAAGAAGTAATTGCTACCCAGGTAATTATTGACAGTAGCCAAGGCTGCCAATTTTCTTCTCTTTCCTCTCTTACCTCCTGCTCACTTCAATGAGAGTTCCATTTTTGTTTCCATGGAAACACAGAATAGTTTACACGAACTATTTCTTAAAAGCAGCCATGGGAAACTCCTCCTTTGTGTATTAATCTTATTAACTGCATTCTGCTGCACCACTTTGATATCAGATCAGATGGATCATGTCAAACTTGGATCAGGGATTCTGCTCCCATGCCCTCACTTGGCTCTGTTTTAAAGACAGACAGTGGGTGTGATGTGAAGCTTAGTGTGTTGTACCCTTCAAAACGGAGTGGACAGATTTTTCACCCTGATTAGTATATAAATGGCAATAGCCATGCTGTGTCATTTCTCTTATGTCAGCAGTGGAAGCAGTAATTCCCATCTTCACCTAATTTCAAGTTCTCTTTTCCTGCTATTTCCATTGCTGACTCGAGTTTCCGATCCCACCTATGCCCGTTCCTCTTTTGCTTGTCTTCCAGAATCAAATAAATTAATGAAGGTGAACCTGTCCAGAATAATGCCTGGCATAGACTACGATTTCAACACATGCATCTTAGTCCTCAGAGGGTCTGTAATGTGATCATTCTTATTAGCAAATAGATGACTATTCAAGGGAATGTTTGCCATTCAAGCCAAGATAATAGCTGAGGACCGGGTTTGTTTGACTACTTTTGTTAGTAAAGGTCAGCTCTTTTTTTTTTTTTTTTTTCTGTCAAGCTTTTGGATGAAGAATCCAAAATGGAAATGGTGAGAGAGAAGCAACAGAGAATATATTCTTCAGGAATATAGTGTGCTTGTCAGGACCCCTTGCTGACTAGACAGCGAGCATGTGGACTAGCGACCCTACTCCATGGGCTTCAGGAACAGAGACTGAGTACGCTGAGTACAGGGCCCCTGACCCTGAATTGACTTGGTTTTGGTTATGCTTGTACCACTTACCAAATATGAAATGTGGACACTATGTCAGTCATCTGGGCCTTAATCTCCTCTGCTGTGGGATGGTCTGTATGTCAAATTGCTCTGATTGGTCCATAAATAAAACACTGATTGGCCAGTGGCCAGGCAGGAAGTAGGCTGGACAAGGAGAGAGGAGAATTCTGCAAAGTGGAAGGCTGAGTGAGGGAGACACTGCCAGCTGCCGCCATGAGAAGCAGCATGTGAAGATGCCAGTAAGCCATGAGCGGCGTGGCAAGATACAGATTTATAGAAATGGATTAATTTAAGCTATAAGAACAGTTAGCAAGAAGCCCGCCATGGCCATACAGTTTGTAAGCAATATAAGTCTCTGTGTTTACTTGGTTGGGTCTGAGCGGCTGTGGGACTGGCAGGTGACAGAGATTTGTCCTGACTGTAGGCAAGGCAGGAAAACTCTAGCTACACTCCTCATCTATAAACTGTGAGTAGTAAAGAACTCATCTTAGAGAGCTGTTGTAGAAATTTTAGTGTCTATAAGTTGCCATTGCAGGTAAAAGTAGCTCTCACCCCTTGTCAAAGATCCTTCTCTTTGCATCAGACACAAGACCATCCCAGAATGTAGTAGTTGATCAAAATGCAGAGAATCATGAGGTACCCAGCTGCAATTGACATTTCTGCAACACAACCCCCACACCTAAGGCTCAGGGAGAATCCTAGAAGCGGGAACTGAAAGACCGTAAGAATTAGAGGATCAGGAAGTCTGCCTCAAGATCATGTTTCCTAGAAATGACAAGGAATCTAGATTCATGATGCCTCAACAATAGGGCTGCCTAAATAAGACCCAAACAATGTCAATACCAGTGAACATGCTAACATAGTGTTAATGTGGAAGGAGGAATTCTCATGTAGCCCCACCCCCAGACAATAACTATAGGCAACTAATGACTGCTGAGAGAGGGAGAATTAGTCTCCCCCAAGGACGTGTCCTCTAATTAGCTATCCAATACCAACTGGTCGGCCCTGAACTCATACACATACAATCAACACTAAATGGACTCAGCAGGTTTTGTGTGTGTGTGTGTGTGTGTGTGTGTGTGTGTGTGCGCACATGTGCCTGTGTCCATGAACTTGAGAGGTAATGAGGGGGAATATGGAAATGAAATTTATGTAATTAAAATTTAATTGTAAAAAAATTACAAAAAGTAAAAATATTTGGATGAGGAAAAATGTTGTTGTATGATATAGATTGTGTAAATTTTTGGTCTTCTTATCATCCCCAAACTGTTTTCAACTTGGTGATATATACTGGAAGGAGATTTGGTGGGCGATCATGCAGAGGAAAAGATCATGCAGAGGGAGAGAAGGAAATTCAGAAAGGCATGGGCGGTATTTGGAAGGGGCGCCCGGTAGCACTTGGCAGAGGAGAAGCCTTCAATGTAGTAAGCCTGAAGAAGTGACAGTGTATCTGGATTAGGCTGTCCACAGAATAAACCAAACCAGGAGTTTCGGAGACACAATGGAAAAAGAGGTAAGATAAGAATATCGACTGCTTATAGTCTAGGCATCAGCAGGAGGAGGCGAGTCTGGCCGTGACTGGTGCATCCAACTCAGGCAGGATTGACTCAGGCTGAGGAGCTGGACCCAAGTTACTCAGCCTCAGTGCCAGCAAGGGGGAAAGGAGTTGATGCTGGCACGTGGGGGGTGAGTGTCTTCCTGTGCTAATAATAACGTAATGAAAATGTCGGATACAAAGTAATGAGCAGCTATTCGGAGTGTCCCAAAACATGAGAGGAAGTTTGAAAGCAGACAAAGGGAGACAGTGCGGTAGGGATTCACAGAGCTGAATTCACAGTGGTTCTCAACCTGTGGGTCATGATCCCTTGGGGAGTCCAACAACCCTTTTCACAGGGGTCGCCTAAGACCATTGGAAAACACAAATATTTGCATTATGATCCATAACAGTAGTAAAATTACAGTTATGAAGTAGCAACAAAAATAATTTTATGGTTGGGGGTCATCACAACATGAGGAACTGTATGTATTAAAGGGTCCCAGCCTTAGAAGGTTGAGAAGCACTGATGCAGGAGATGATGCTAGATTCAGAAACCTCTTTGGCACTCAAGTATGATTCCATGTGAGCCTATGTTGCTCGGTCTGTTAGGGACTAGCTTTTGCCTAACAGGAAGCACTCCATCCAGAGCTACAAACCCCGGAACAGATGAATTTGATGCACTGGCTTTGGAGGTTGGAGGGAGTTAGTGGAGTTCTCAGTAAATGTGTGTCGCTGATATGGGAGTGGCATGTGGGAGTGGCAGTTTTCCCTGGGTGAGGCTCAGCAGGATGGCCAAGACTTCCTATAATTCAAGTGTGAATGGTGATGGCGTGTTCAGGAAATGTCTACCGTAGCCCAAAGACTGCTCCCTACAGAGACTCCTCTACTGAGAGTCAATAAACTTTCCTGTTTGCTCAGTTAAGTGAAGTAACCTTGCCTCCCTGCTCAGTTGTATGTAATAACCCTGCCTCCCTGTTCAATTGTATGTAATAACCCTGCCTCTCTGTGAAATTTTAAGTAATGACCCTGCCTCTTTGTCTGCCTGTGCACAATAACCCCGACTTCCTGTTCAACTGTATATAGTAAACATGGTGAGCTCCCAGGGTGCTGCAGCTTCTCCATCAGAGAGCCCAGTTCACCAGATCTCAGCTTTTCTGTGTGTCAGTGTGTCTGTCTTTTCTTCATTCCTTCACTTCCCTAGTCAGGGTGCCAAGACACAAGCCATGCAAAGATGAAAAAACTGTTTCTAATGTGGTTCCTTCCCATTCGCTTTATTTTTATTTGTCCCCTTGAGGAATTACAAATCCTAAGTTCACCCATCACATAAATTTAAATACTGTAAGATCACATGCTATATTCATGACATATAAACATGCATATATATTATATATGTACATATACATGTATATATATATATATATGTATATATATATATATATATATATATACACACACACACACACACATATCCAAATTCAAGAGCAGTAGACTGAAAATGGACATCTTAACATAACTGAATATAATATTTTTCATTTTAAAAAGTTTACTTTATTTTTATTTCAGTGTGTGTGTGTGTGTGTGTGTGTGTGTGTGTGTGTGTCCATGCATCCATGGGGATGACTAGTAACTAGAATTGCTACTTTAATTGATGAAGTGTATGTGGATTTATGTGTGTGTATACATGGATGTGTATATGTATCTGACCTGCCACAACTCCATATAGAAACCTTAATATTTGAAGAAGAAAGTAATCACCACAACTCGCTAAATAGGCTCATTTGAGAACAAATGGATTGTATACATAAAAACTCATCTGTCTATATTTACCTTCCAGTTTATGTAATACTTTAAAGAATGAAAATTGTAGGACTAGAGAGATGGTTTAGTGGTTAAGAGCACATAGTGCTCTTCCAAAGGATTCAAACTTGGTTTCCAACACCCACATCAGGTTGTAACTACAGCTCCAGAGGACCCAACACTCTCTTCTGTTCTCCTTGGGCACCTGCATGCATGTTTTTGTGCACACAATACATATATACACACACACACAAATATAAAATAAATCTTTAAAAATGGAAAAGGTTATACTCAGTTAATGTGAAGATGTTCATTTTCTACTCATCTTGAACTTGGATATATGTGTTTGCATATAAACAATATATGCATGTTTGTATGTCATGAATACAATATGTGATCTTGAAGTATTTGAACGTATGTGATGGGTGAACATATGATTTGTGATTCCCGAAGAGGGCAAATAAAAATAAAATGAGTGGGAAGGAGCTGCATGAGACATAGTCTTTCATATTTTTCTTTTTAAAAAAGCTGTATTTTATTTTTCTTTATATGTATGTGTATACGTGGTGGTATATATGTGTGCATGAATTTGCTAGTGCCGGGGGACATCAGAAAAATAGGGTCAGATCCTCTGGAGCTGAAGTTACAGGTGGTTGTGAGTCACCAGACAGGGGTGGGAGGAACCAAACTCATGTCCTCTGAAGAGCAGAAGGCAGTCTAGAGCACCTAGCCACATCCCCAACCCTCAGGCTTTCATATATTCCTACTTAAGTTTGAATTACATAGGCCTTTCAACTTCAATAGTTTCATTTAACATCCCTAAAACTTTAAGGTAAAGCTAAAAGTTTTGATGAATCTACTTTGTAGTACAGAGGAAATAGGATCGGCCTCTGGAGGCCAATATATTTAGTTTTTTGTTGTTGCTATTGTTTTAATAAGAACTTGAATAAGTCACTCTCTTTTTAATACTTGTGGGGTTTTCCCCATGTATAAAATGGTAATAGTCATATTAGTCAGCATTCCATCACCACAATAAAGTGCCTGAAATCACTCACTTCTAAAGAGTAAAGAGGGATTTTGACTCACAGGTTGGAAGCTCACTGTCAATTGGCCCATTACTTTGGGCTTACAGTGTGACAGGATAGCATGGTGGGAACATGAGGTGAAATAAATCCACTTACATAGGAGGCAAAACTTCCCTTAGAGTGAACACCCTCAAAGACCTAAGACTCGATAGGCCGCATCTCCTGAAGGTTCTACCATCTCTCAATGTGGCCCCTGAAGACTAAGCCTTTATTTAGTACATGGACTGGTAGAGAACATTCAGACTCTAAACTGTAATGAATGAGTCTAAATGAATCCCCACCTCAACCAAGGAGTGGAAGGAATGACTGAATTTACCAATGGAAAGAGCTGGCATGTAGCAGATTTCTAAAACCCTATTATGATTATTCTTTTGATTACCTGTTATTTACTTTTTATGTCTATAACTTTTTTTTGAGACCTCAAAACTCACAAAGATCCACCTGCTTCTGCCTCTTGAATGATAGGACTAAGGTAGTGTTTACCATACCTCAGTGTTTATTACTTTTAAACTGCAAAAGTACCATTTTTAAAGTAATAAAATAGAGATTAAATGAGTATTGGGGAAAGGATAAAATGAGGAAGGAGGAGGAAGAAGTAGAGGAGGAAGACGATGAAGCAAAAACAGAGGCAGAAATATAGGAAGAGGAGAAAGCCCTTCTGTACCTCTACCCGGTGGTGGCCATGCCATTTAAAAACAACAACAACAACAAAACCAACGTCTTACCATGCAGCCTTCCACCTGCCTCTGCCTCTCAGAGTGCTGGGATTAAAGGTGTGTGTCCCCATGGCCTGCTGTGCTTTTTAAGGTATGAATTATCTTGTGCAAATTTCTCTACATACATATGTAAAACACAGATGCATATTCTAGCTAAACATATAGATAGATATATGACAGAGGGCACATTTTATAAAACTGTGGCCATCCAAGGTATAC
This sequence comes from Peromyscus attwateri, assembly GCA_902168425.1. Lineage (NCBI taxonomy): Eukaryota > Metazoa > Chordata > Mammalia > Rodentia > Cricetidae > Peromyscus > Peromyscus attwateri. Next base: position 20,271 of record CABHPP010116451.1, on the reverse strand, counting down.
TTTTAAATATCCTTATTTTTCACACTTAAATATAATAAGAAATCTTTTCATGCCCCAAATAGGAAAGTTCATTGTAACTAAAAATGCATACTATGCTGTGAATGTTTATACTGATTTATTTTCATTCATCATCCTTGTCTTTACAGTAAGATGTATGTTATCTTTTAATTCAAATCATGTTTGTTTCCATAAATGTTCAAACATTCATTTAAAAAAAATTCTGCAAAATCTTTTTTAATCCCCTTTGGTACTGAACTGTGACCCTCTTTCTACCTTCATTCTACACATTCTTTTCTTCAGAGAGAACTGCTGTTCACAGTTGGATATGTCCTCTTATACATCTCCCTCTGTGTCTCTGTCTCTGTCTCTCTCTCTTCCCTTCTGAGTGTGTGTGTGTGTGTGTGTGTGTGTGTGTGTGTCTGTGTGTAGGTTTTGTTCCATTTTATTTCAATCAGTGCATGGATTTAAACATATTCTCTAATCATTGAAAATATTTATTACTCACAGAAAATATTTACATTACTTTAGTTTTAAAAAAACTAAAACAAATCACACATAGTTCATAGTTTATCATGAACTATGAATAGAATTAGGTTAAATCTAGAAAATAAGTCATCTCAAAAATTTTGGGTAGTGGGTGAATAGGGATGAATAGAGTATAATTCTAAGAAAATCGTGGTTGGGAAGTCTTGTAGGGTTGAGTGGAAACATTTTACAGGCAGTTCTCTTAACCTCATGAACCTTTTCACACTATAATAAATTTACATTTGTATCTTGAGAGTGTCTCTTTCCAATCTCAGCCCTGAAACTGGAACTCGTACATACAAATCATTAAGAATGTATTACATTGCCATATTTTTCCTAGTAACAGTATCCCATGGAAAGAACCATGACTTCTTTAATACTATGATAAAATCAAGCAAAAAAAATCACGACAGAATATTTTAACATAATATTTCTAAAAAAGAGATGGATTGTACAGATACAACAGCATTCTATTTTTGTCATTTTGTGCTCCTTTTTCAAAATGTAAGACCCTGGCCTAGGAGCTGGGGAAAGGGTTCCTTGGGTAAAGTGCCCACTGTGCAAGAATGAGGATCTGAGTTCAGATCCCCAACATCCATGTGGAGAGCCAGACATATACCTGTAAGTCAGCCTCAGAAGGTCAAGAGGCAGAGAAGAAATGAAAACATGTGAATCCCTGAAGTTCACTGAGAGCCTCACTGAAGTGACAGGCTTTAGTTTCAGTGAGAGACCTTGTCTCAAAAAGAAGTGCAGGTGGAGCATGATAAAGGGAAGCCATCTGACTTGGACCTCAGATCTCCGCACACATGTACACACACACACACACACACACACACACACACACACCTGTTCCCACAGGAGCACAGCACACCCACATACACACACACACACACACACACACACACACACACATCACAACCGTTTACAAAGCATTTACATTATAATTAAGTAATTGAAGAATATATATAGATTGCATGCAAGTACATAAAGTCATGTGCTTATAGAAGGGATTTTAGCATCCTAGAGTTTGGTATCTGAAAGTTGAGATGTGGAAGTGAGGGAACTCTGGAACCAATTCCCCAGCCCCAACAGATGACTATGTCCATAAAGAAGGGACAATCACTCACAGATTCTAGCAAAGTCGGGGCAAGTACCTTCCCTTGCCAGCTGACTTTCTTGTGAACTGGGAACCGATTGAGGGTGGCTTTTCTTAGTGCAATGGGTGTGGCTGCAGTAGGGGGAGTAACTTAATGAGTCCTCCAGAGTTGACAGCATGAGGCAACATGGAGCCTGGAGATTACTGTGAGCAGTAAGTCAGCCCACAGAGGTGCAGTGCACTTGGGAAGATGGGAGCAGGTACCACCCATTCTATTTAGGAGGGTGAATAAGGGATCTGTTTATATGATGTAGTGTAGGGGTCAGAAGCCATGGGGTTGGTTGGGTCTTTCAGGTGACTATCAGGTGAAGATTCTTCCATTAGAAAAATGGGATGGAGGCACAGAACTGCCAGTGGCGACATGGTAGACACAATCTCCCTTCAGCAGTAGAATTGTGAGGTAAAGGTGGCCACCATCCCTTAAAACCTTGTCTAGATTACCCATTCATAGATACCACTGACAGCAGAATTGGGCTGTGCTGGGATGCTATCATAGATGCCCCCCCTACTGTTATCAGCAACTAGAGGCTCATTGTTTCCCCCTCTCCCAGGAGACCAGAGATGACATGGGTGAGGCAAAGGGAGGGATAATATCCCAGACTCAGACCTGAGCAAGGGATGAAGAAGGGGAGTTGAGAGAAGTGTATTTCCCAGTTGTACAGGTCTCTGAGGATCCTGACCAGTCTATGATGCAGGAGAGGTTTTCAATAACTCAAAGACTGGGGTTTTAAACCTGGGCAGAGATAATTCTTTCTAAAATAAGTTTTAGTCAAAATACACCCCAAAGAATCTCTGTTATAACTAAGAAGAGTGATTTGTGCAACATAAAACCACATCATGTCCCAGTCCACACTGCGTTCAGACTTTGCAATGAAGTACGTACTTTATAGGGAGATGAATTTATATGTGCATATATTCACACATATATACAGTTATCTAAGGATAAGTAATTTAAAAGCTGGAGGTCCTAGAATAAGTTTAACAAATGTATGGCATTTGTGCCAACCATCTCATCCTGCACCCTCCTTCACACAAGGCAAACATCACTAATCACGCTACTCTTTCACACAGACCCAGGACTCAGATGTACAGTTCTCTTCAAGCCAACCCTCTAGGCAGCCTGTTGATCAGTCTCATTCAAGATTCTAGAACACAGCTCAGGAGGAGAAAGTCTAATTTCAAGCTATTAAAACTGGTCTCAGGAAAATAATGCCTTGCGTTTGTTCTGAGTCCATTTATTCTCACTAAGGAGCAAAATTCTAGTATACTTTATCCTAAGTCATCTGGTTCATCAGGCCCAAGCTTAATGAAGCTGGCTAATTAGGAACTGGGAAAACAACGCTGGCAGTAGAAAGCTAGGCTTCTACCAGGGGAAAAAGCAACACATGGAAACAATCTCTACTTACTATACACTGAGCTGGTCTTGGTCCTTGATATTTATTTTGTTTGCCCCCATTAATAGTACCTTTAGAAAGGCATAGAAGGTATTGCTATCGTGGAGATCCCCCAGTATGTGCACAAGAAGTAGAGACTTCACATTCCCTGGACACAGTGGTCAGTTGTGGATGAAGGGAATGATCACCATTTGTCTTTAAGGAAATAATCAGATGCATGAATATTAAAATTAAACATATACATATATATATATGTAGCTATATATAGACAGACAAGCAGACAGACACACAGATGGACACACAGATAGATAGATAGATAGATAGATAGATAGATAGATAGATAGATAGATAGATAGATAGGGAACTTTATTGTAAACCTTTAATGCTCAAAAACTAGTAAAAAAAAGAGGCATAGTTTGGAAAATTATTTCTTTATAACAACTACCAGGCTGATGTAGTAAAAAGAAAATAAATTTCCTTTTTAATATTAGATTCTTGAAGAGAGATGACCATACTGCTTTTTTCTCCCCAAGTGAGGTTGTTTTCAAGTTTGTCTCATTCAGAACTCTTGCATTTGCATCAACCCAGTTTCAGTTAGGGAAGAAAACTGGTGTCTTCACAGCTCATTGTTGGACTTCTTAGTAGAAGAATGTCTGATTGTTTTGTTATTTGTAATCCCTTATTCTTTGGGATGTAATGAGACAAGATACTGTATTTTGAAATGAACACATATACAAAACCAAGTTGATTTCTTACAGGGATAAATCCTTTATAAAACTCCAGCTCTACAAATTTAAATATAATAATGGCTTTGACTAGATCTGTACATGGTGAAATCTGCCAATGGGGACCACCCCCATAGTTCAATAAAGAAAAAAAGTAGAAAGGGGTCTTTTAGGCAGGTGGTCTTGTGTACAAATTCATAGTAGTTCATATTCAGTTATTCACTGGGAGGATTCGTGGCAACCTCGAGTCAGCTCTATTCTTTTTCCTTCTTAAGGAATGTCACTGCTCTTTCTTCCTCTACCCTCTGCGGATTCTCGGGTGCTTCCATAGGAGCGGAGCCTCCTTGCAAAAGGCCGACTAACACAACGTCATAAGCTTAGCTGAGCTCTGGTCAACAAAAATGTCCTGCCTCTCTCTAGTGTTGGCCCAGTGACAGGAAACACTCAAAGACAAGAGGCGAACCATGTGGGAAGCAAAGCTATTGTGCAAATGGAGGCTGCCTGAGTGTAATCCATGCTCCTTTCTCATCTTGTGGCTGCGTGATGAAGCTTGTTTTGAAGGCATCTGCATCCAAATCTATTTTATACATATTTAGCATTAATGTATGAAGAAAGCTGTGAAAAAACCTTTTTTCAGAGCAAAGAAAATCAAGTAACCCTTCTCAGCTGAGCCACTACTTGCTTGTCTATGTTTTCTTCCCACAGCTTTGCATAGGCACACACACACACACACACACACA
>CABHPP010116451.1:0-15631 GCA_902168425.1 Peromyscus attwateri | reverse complement strand
GAGAGAGAGAGAGAGAGAGAGAGAGAGAGAGAGAGAGAGGAAATTATTGAGGATAGTTTTATCCTGCTCTTTCACATTCAACATTTGCTGTCACTCTACAATCATCTAGATGACAGTACCAGGATCTGATAAACTTTCTCGCACATCTGGACCACTGCATGTTTGTAAGCAAAGGTTTGTTGAAACACAGCCAGGGCCATCCATTTCTGTGTTGCTTTAGGCTACTTTCATGTGACAACAGAGCTGGCAGTTATGACAGCCCTGTAGGCTGCAAAGCCTAGAAGAGCTGTTGCCTGGCCCCAGCTATCCCCAAGTCTAGCTTATATTTCATTATGTGTATACTTTGGGAATTTTCCCCATGATATTTTTTTCTGAATATTTAGGTGACCTACTCTTGAGTTTCAGAGTTCTTTTTTTAATTTTAAAGGATTTTCTAGTCTGGGGAGACGGTTCAGTGGGTAAGAATACTTGCTGTGCAAATATGAAGACCTGAATTCAGGTCCCTAGCACCCATACAAAATGCCAGGCATGGTCAGCCACCTGTGCCTGGAGCTCCATTGCTAGTGTGTGTGCACATGCGTGTGTGTGTGTGTGTGTGTGTGTGTGTGTGTGTGTGTGTGTATCAGGGTGTGGAGACCTCTGGAGCATGAAGAGTTGCTGGCTGGGCACAAACCTAGGCAAAAAGTGGTTAGTTCCAAGTTCAGCAGGAGAGCTTGTCTCAAGGGAATAGGGCAGAGAGCGATAAAGAGGACATCTGGTGCCCTTCTCTAGCCTCTACATGCACATGTGCACGTGCAAGAGCAAGTGTGGGCACACACACACACACACACACACACACACACACACACACATAAATATGCCAAATACATGCATGTACATATCACAAACACAAGATTTTCATGGTCTAAATTCTATAAAGAACCAAACTCCTAAATACCTTTAGAGTTGGTTAGAGCTAAGAAAAATTTCATTAAACAAAACAGTTCTTCCTGTCATGGCATGTTTCTCCCTGAGGATAGGTCACTCACCTGTGGGCATGGAACAAGAATGGGCTTTTGTTGACTGGTTTCCAATTCAACAAATGTAAAAATGAATATTAACCAGGCAGATTAAACCAAATTTCTGATTTTTAGCGCCTTAACACCAAAGGAATTGAGCTGGCTCATTTGTTTAAGTCGGAGAGACTCCAAGATGGTGGCAAAGGACAATGAGACAGCCAGAGGGCCCTTCTGAGCACGGGGGTGGACATGGTGTGTGGAGGCCACAGCTGTCAATGACCTTGCTCAGCGTCAGGTCCACCCAGCAAAGGCAGTGGTTGGAAAAGAGGAAGACATCTTGAGGAAATGTTTGTCTGCTCCTCATCGGGGCTCCTTGGTGGCTTTTAGTGACAGTCATTCTGAGTACACCAACCTCAAGTCTCAATTGCCTGCCTGTCCACTCTGCAGCTGACAGTATGAGCTCTCAGCTCTGACTTCCTGAGTTAACTCTGTGAAGTACCACCTGTGGGATCTTGAAGAAGAAGTCACTTCTTTGCGGTATGAAAAAAATGGGTCTAATCAAAGTTCTTGCTCGTGGGGTCTTTTCATCATAAATATAATGAAGGGCATTTTATTTGCTTCCCTGACTATGCCCTTCAGTCATCTGTGAGTTTTCTCCTGCCTCTCAAAGGGATACCACACTGATTATTTTTACTAGAAAAAAATTGGCTTTATATCTTTCAGAAAAAAGAATGCTTGTTGTGTTTCTCCTGTGGAAGTCTTGTGTGCTACGCAGTCACCTTTCAGCTCCGGGTAAGGCAATCCTGGCTTTGCAGCATGGTGGGGTGTTGGTGTTACTCTTTTGCTTCTGTCCTAAGAAGCAAAGAGCTGGTAACTGGAGAAGGTGGCCCGGAAGTAATCTTTCCTAATTCCATCGGTATTTAGCGAAGTGTGTTCCACTAAAGGAAATTGCTTCTACAATCCAAAAAACCAAAATATTCCTTGGACAGATAATGAGATTTTAGACTCATCAACTTAATATAATTTAATATGCTAGTGTATGTTATCTATACATATACATTGAACAACATTATTTCATGTTTTCCACAAAATGTGTTTTTCTGTGGATGATCCATAGGGATAATATTCTAAAAGCCACCTTTGTTGAAATACTGCCTCTGTAAATAGTTTATGCTGAATTAAAATAGAATTGTGTTTTGGAACATCAATTATTGGGAGAAAGGTCATAACCAGAGACCGCAAGAACAAGAGACACCTTGAGCTAATATGTAAGTCCGTGCACCAAACACTGGCCTTCCTAAAGATGCCATATGAGAATGCTTAGCAGTCTCAAGTGTTGAAGTAAACAGGTCACTAAGGTAGAAGGCAGCATGGAGCAAAGAGGTGAATTTCCCTCAAGCCCGGCTGTTGCTGTGGTGTGGGGGTCATGGACAGGGATGTGCTAAGCTGCTTGTTTTCGGCATTGCAAGGTGGATTTGTTTCTGACTCTCTGTGATTTAAGGGAGGGAAGGTAGGTTCCCAGGAACAGCTGTGTTTATTCTCAGCATGGATGATTGGAAGAGAATGACATGCAGCAGAGAAAAACTGGCTCTCCCCTCTTCCTACAGAGCTTAGCAGCTTCCTTCTGTGGGGTGATATCTCCCTTCCCCAAGCAGACCTGAGCTGACTCAGACCACTCACAGGACCAATGGCAGCTTCCCAAAAAGGACGGTGCACTCTCTCTGACTGTTCATGCTCCGCTTATTGCCAGATATAAGGACATAATTATAGCTAGAAAGCCATGGGAGTCTGCTTAAAGGGTAAAAGGTATTTATTAGGATAGAAAACTCACTAAAACAAAAATAGGAGATTCGTCTCAGGGTCCTGGAAGGCTGAGGTACTGGCTCATGCTGTACTGAGTTAGTCCACCATCCAAGTCCTGAGGGAGAGAAGAGACCGATGTACAGGCGTGCATCTCAGGTTTTAAGGGTAGCCCCCAGGTCACTCCCCAGGGGCAAGTACTTTAAGGTCATAGGTGTAGGTAGAACAAGTATCCACTACACATGATGTCTTGTATACCAGGGACAAGGTAGGCTCCACTCTTAGAAATAAAGAGCTGATCATCTGGAGTTCAGCTGGCTCTTTTGTGACCTACATGATAAACCTACTGCTTCACCTGCTTAACTATTTATTGCCAACAGAACCAATGGATGGGGAGAGAAGAGCTCAAAGCATGCCTTCTGCTCTTGAATACAAGATATCATCACATTCATCTTCCTGTCTAATAGGGTCACAGGACTTGAACTTTAAAAAATGATATTTCAACTTATGCTCCCTTCCTCCCTTTCTGTCTCTATACCCTCTCATGCACAATTTCCCTGTCTCAACAGTCTTTCTGTTTTTCCATGAAAAGTTTCTTGGTGTTTAAAAGAGGAAAAGCATCACATTTTACCCTTAACTGTGTCTCTAGCATGTGTATTTCCCTCTTTTTTATTTAATACCAAAGCTATATTCCACCATTTAGTTCAAAATCAGAGCCTTAAGGTGACAAGATTACCTACGTAAGTCCAATCTTGTCCCTGCTACTTACATACTTCATGCTCTTTATAACGACAGTCAGTGGGGTTCTCTACGTCATTTCCTTATTTGTAAGTGGGGAACTGTAAGTTCATCAATGTGTTTAACACAGTTCCTAGTAACTGTAGTGAGTAGCTATTCCAGCTTTGACCTTGAAGCACCACCCCAGTGAGGCAGCCTGTAACTGCCTCACCTAACTAGGACCTGCCCCTGGGGCGTGGCCGGGACAGGAGGCCTTAAGACCCAGATCTGGATGTGCCAGCTCTCTTGGTTCCTTGTGACCCTGGATGCTGGATGGCAGACCGAGTCAGAGTTCTCCAGAGAACCCCACTGGACTGCACCTCACCTCTCCCGGATCCTGTAACCAACCCCTTTACTGGTTGTAAGTCACCCCAAAATAAGCCTCCTTTTAGCTACGTGGAGTTGCCTTGTTAAATCCCCACATTAAGTAACACTCCATAAATGTTAGCCATCATTAATATCAGATGAAACAATAATACTCTGTAGTTGTACTTTAATGTACATCAGCTTAAAATATTTTAAATAGGAACCATCACCCACCATTTTACAGCTAGAAAAATACCATATCACAGAAATACAGTTTACTTGTCCCAGATCACACAATGAACACCAGCACAGGTGAGCTAGCACAGGTCCGTCTACCCCAACAACCAGAATCTGCATATTCCTTCACTTTCCAGCATTCAGACCATCAGCATCCCAACTGAGGAACCCCACGATAGCTCTTTTACTATCCAGCTAAATTTCCACTCGTGCCCAGAATAAAGAGATGGGAAACAAGCCCTCAATGGATGTGATCTTCCAGCCATGGGTGCTGAGGCTTTCTTTTCTGTACCTCCTGAATTTCTCCAATGACCACCCTCTGTGATTCTGGCTTCAGAAGTGATGGGCAGTAGACAGGAGGTCAGCTCTGTGCCTCCTGTAACTGCTCAAGCACTCACTGTGTAGTTAGAAGCCATGATGACAGTGAGGATCCTTTCTGTGATGAGTAAATGCCCCATCACACAAATCTCCTTAGACCACATCCTTCTGGGATGCAACCACCAGTTGATTTAAAATGCAAACCTTGTGTAGACCATTGCCAGAAGGGTGAAATATGAAGTTTACCTAGACTTTTCTTTGCCAAAGCATTTATTGTAAATCATTAGTTACTGGGAGTTGCAATCCATACATCATGCAATTTCTATCCAGCTTCAGGTGCTGAAAGAATTCTCTGTACTTATCCAACAAAAATGTACCACTTTTTCCAAGAATATAATTACTAGTTTTTTAAAGTCCCAGCTAAGATATTGTGTGTGTGAAGAAACTCAGGCCCAAGGACACTCAATTAGCTGGGAACAGCAAATGTGGTTTTTAATGTAAGAACCACAAGTCTTTAGGGATGTTTATGAACACAGATACCTCGCCTTCTACTCAGGCTTTCCAGCTGAGAGCGAAGGGAGTAGGGAGGCAAAGCACAGCATCCTCATGTTCCAAACCGTGCATTTATGTGGCAACTTAATTCTCCTGACAACCCCTGTGGGTAACTTTTATCATCTTCATCCTACAGATGGATAAATTAGGGTTCGCTACCTCATGCCATAAACTAGTAGAACCACAATCCACAGTGAAAATAATTAACTTACCCAAAATCCCAGTTAGATCACCATGTAGAAAGTCCTACAGCCCCAAATGGCTTATTCCTGGCTTCTGTGGGTGGCTTTATCGGAGATAGGATAGCTAAGGTTTCCCATTATCAGGACTGCCCCTGAATATCAAGGAGGAAAGCTGCTGTACGTACCAAGCATTTTCATCTTGGCCACCAACAAAGATCAAGCACATGAAAGCTGAACCCCCCTGAGGTAGGAGAAAGAGCAAGGTTCTCTTCTGCCCCCAAGCTTTCTACCCAGAGCATGCAACAATATGGACAGACAATTAGTATGAATGGATTTGATCAAAACACCAAATCTGATTGATGCTGAAAGCACACCCATGTGGGAACACACAGAGGGGTGGAGGAGAGGGCTGGCCATATGAAGCCAGCCCTGCTTAAAAATTCTAATCCTCATAAGCTGCTCTTTTCACTGTGTGGTTTTTAATATTTATTGGCAAAGGCTTTTTAATCCTGATGAAAATAACATGTCCCGACGAAAAGAAGTGTTGTAGCTAGAGTGAATGAACGTGGCCTTGGCATTTAAAATGTTCCATGGAGATCAGTAGAAATACAGTGGAACCTAGCAGAGGGTAAAGGTGACCCAGAAATGAATCTTGGCAGAAGACAGGAAATATTACTGCCAGTAGGAAGTTGAGTTCAAAAAGAAATAAAGGCTGGCCAGTTCTGGCTGAGTTATTTCCTGAGTGAAAAGGCCCAAACTTCTGACAGGAGAGAAGTTAATATAACGTAGAGGTGAGGAGGAACAGTCAGAATTCATCTGCCAGGGTTCGAATCCCAGCTCTGCTTTCTCTAAATCACATCTTCAATGAAAATGGAAAAAATGATAAGTGAAAACCTTCTTATTTTGATACGAGTTGAGAGAATGAATGTAAATCACTAAGTATCAATGCTGGAACAGATGAAGTGTTCAGTTACCAGGGGATTTATTATTACCACTCCAATTCTTTCTTATGTATGGTTTTCCCTAATGTTACTGATTTTTTTTCCTAGAAAATTAGCATGTCAGATATGAATCAAGCAATAGAAATTAGGAGGATCTGTTGGAAATAGTCAAAGAAAATTAATGGTAAATCTCTGATATATTTTTGGATTTGAACCAGATTGTAGTTAGGAGGGAGAATGAGACTTCCTCCCCTGCCCTGAGAGACGGAGGCAGATTAGGTATCCATACATGTTTGCATTGACAAGCAAGAGCAATAGTGCCATCTTGTAGGGTGTAAGGAGTGCTAACCTGTGTAGAACTGGGAAGACTAGAGGATGATCAACCAGCACCAGTTCCCCTGCTGCTACTGAAATCCTGCTGTTTTCATCAATGGAATAATTTGTAACCACCCAGGACATCCCTCTCCTCCTCCCCGCTTCACTAAGAATGCTCTAGCAATGCAAGCTTCCATTTTGTCTTTGGGGGATGTGCATAACAACCCTGACACTTTCTGTGGTTTTGTTAGGCTCATGACTGGGGAACTCAGTTTCCTCTCTCCAAGGAATAGGTTGAACTTAAGAGGCTCCATGACCAGGAAGAGTACAGTATGAAGGTCAAATGAAACAGCATTAAATTATAAAATACGTTCATTGTTCAAGTGATTCGGAGTTTAAATGGTGCTGGAATTGCAGTGTCTTCTTCCTAATATCCTGCTTTGTACCCCTGCTTTACTGATGTCCTAACCACATGCTGACTTCTGAGAGTCCAGCGTCAAGATTATAACAGCTATTAGGAAGAAATACAAGCGATGGCTTAGTGGATAAAGTACTCGCTGTGCAGACATGAGGACCTGAGTTCAGATCCCCTGCACATATGTAAAAGCTGGGCCTGGTAGCATAGCCTTGTAACTCCAGGTCTGGAATTGGTGATGAATAGCTCCCCAGAAATTGTTGGCCAGCCAACCTAGCCAAAACAGTAAGCTCCAGGTTCAGTGATAGACCCCATCTCAAAAAATTTAAGGTGGAAAGTGATAGAGGAAGACAAAAGACACTCAGGGTCTACCTCTGGCTTCCACACATGAACATATGTGCACAAGCACATACACACACACACACACACACACACACACACACACACACACACACACACACACGTGTACACATACAATAAAGAAAATAGTATTTTTTTTCTTTTAGATTAAACTCTACATACCCTTCCCAGTCTTGATGAAATTTTTTATGGTCTCTATAGTTGCTATTCTTTAAAAAATATTTTATTTTTGTCTATGTGTAAATGTATCTTTGTGTATATATATGCATATGTGTTCAGATGTCCACAGAGGCCAGAAGAGGGGCTTGGATCCCTTGGAACTGGAATAACAGATAGTATTCCTGTGAATCTTCCCCTGTGGGTGCTGGGAACTGAACCTGGGTCCTCTGCAAGAGCAGTAAGTGCTGAGCTGTTTCTCCAGCCAGGGGAGTTACTATTCTTGAGCACATTCAGTTGAAGAACACAGAATGGCATTTGCTTTCTGGCATTGATATCATCCTCAGCTTATAATCATGGGTATTTTCCTAAGCAATTGCTTCTTCTTTTCAGTCTTTCTCCTATTTACTTCATTCCCTCTGCTTTTACCACACAGGACGGTTTAAAACATAAATCCAGTGATGTCACTGCCGAGTTAGACATTTTTCAAAGGCTCCTCATATCTAGCTCTAGAATTTTTCAAGATTCAGTGAGACCATAGGACAAACATGGTGATCTTCGTGTCAATTATGATAAATGTAAAACATTATTTTCATATGAATAAACACGAATATATCACAGAGTGTAGTCCATAAATTTGGATGTTAAAGATAAATAGAGGTTCCTACTTGGGATTACTAGCTTTTGACCATGGGGAGACACTCAAGTACTGTCCAAAGACTTTAGAACGGAGAAGAAAGTGAGGCACTGTCCTAAGGGATGAGAACAGACTTCTTCATGAAACTCTCTCTGGAATCATGAGCCAGTCTTTTCTTCCCAGTCTCATATTTCCTCCCCAATCACACTTTCCAACCTCCCTATGTGTGGCTCATGTACAACCCTCTTAGCTGATTCTTCTCTTTCAGTTCTATCCTGGAAACACAATGTTTAGCCATTCACCTTAAAAAGATGGAGGATGGTGGTTCTTTTCCAAGATTTCCTTCCACCCACTCAGAGAACTCAATCTGACTGTCTCCCCAGGGGACCTCCAAAGGGTTAGTTCAGCAAAACCATGAGTTTATTCATCAATAAATTAGACAATAGCCTTATCCAGCTGCTTGAATTAAGCACATGATATCGTATCTCCTAAACATCAGGCAATATGGAATGATGGACACAGGAGCTGCCCCACACAGGTACTATGGTTTGAATAAATAGGCCTCATAGACTCACATATCCTGGTCTCCAGTTGGTAGAACTGGTTGGGAAGGATTAGGAGGTGTGGCCTTGTTAGAGTTGTTGTGACACTGGGGGTGAGCTTTGGGGGTTCAGAAGCCCACACCATTCTCAGCCCTCTCTGCCTTGTTCTTATGGATCAAGATGTAAGTTCTCAGCGACTACTTCAGCACCATGTCTGTCAGCTAGATAATCTCAAACTAGTTAAATATCTCATGCTTCAATTTTCTTGTCTATAAAAATGGAGATTATAGCAGAATGATAATTCTGTATAATAAGTCAGAGAGTTCAAATGTGTTTAATACTTTGAAAAGAGGCCACCAAGCAAACAATAGCTGCTGCCATTTTTTCCAGTCTTAACTACTAGGAAAGAGTTAGCTTAGGGCATCTAGTGTTCTGATGAAAAAGATCCTGGTCCCCAGGCATTTGCACATGACCTTACAATGTTCACCTTTTTCAATGCTTTTTCTTTTTTCTTTCTTTTCTTTTCCTTTTCCTCCTTTCCAGAGGGTCAGAGCATTTTGAAGTATCTATATACAGCTCCACCCTCCGTTTACCTCTTGGGCATGCATATAAGTTAAAAAAGAGATTAAAGGAAAATACACTTTTTAAATGTAGAGGCCATGAAGGAAAAGTTAAATATTGAGTGAGGTTAAAGTTTTTAATATTAGATGTGTGTGTGTGTGTGTGTGTGTGTGTGTGTGTGTGTGTGTGTTTTGCCTGTGTGTATGTATGTGTACCACATTCATGTCTGGTGCCCATGGAGGTCAGAAGAGGGGTTCAGACTCCTTGGAACTACAGGTACAGATGATTTTGAGCTTCAGTGTGGGTGTGGGGGAATGAAACCCAGGCCCTCTCCAAGAGCAAGAAGAGTTCTTTACCACTGAGCCATTATTCCAGCTCTGAAGTTATAATATTTAATTGACATAAAGTTCACATACTAGATCATAATCTTCAGTGTAAAATACATGCATAGAAGAAATGAAAAGAACGAAGACAATATTTGTTGCAAAGTAATAAGGCCAGCTTCCAATCTGAAATTCCCCATAGTAGTCTTACATAAAGGGAATAAGTATCATTCGGGGGAGAAAAAAAAATAAAACCTTAAAGAGTTGTTATGAGCTCACACAGGTGTTAAATCCCCTCATCATTCTGTAAATTAAAACATGTTGGCATTTCCTTCTGCTGAAATTCAAAAGGACAAAAAGCATTATTTTAGTTAATTTTAATTAATTTTAAATTAATGAAATACCTGTTCACTGGGAAACAGACTCCTCAAATCCCCCACCTCTGCATATTGGATGGAACTTCTAAATTAAGCAGGATTCTCTCTGCCAATTGGAGGAGAGCACTAGCAACAGACTAGGGTTCAAGGGCAGAACAAGAAGGGACTTAGGGTCCTGGGAGAGCTGTTGAGGCTAGATACATGGAACTACACCATCTGCAAGACAACAGATGGTAACCAGTGTCCCATCCTCACACAGGGGTCCCTAAGAAGCCACTCGGCTCTCTTTTCCCATATTGGCATTCCCTTATAGCACCAGCTCCAGCTCCCAGCTCCAATCTGAGAGTGTTAAGTGGGACTTGAACAGAGTCAAGGGCATTGCCATCATTCCTCTTGGGCATGATTTCTTAATCCACTGTGAATGAGCCAAAATGGAAAAACAAAAACAACTATCCAGCTTCTAGACCCACAGGAGCCCAACCTACTGGGACACAAACCAATTGGTCATGTTCTAGCTGGGATTTTGTGACTCAGAGTAGAGGTTGAGAGGTCTTAAGTGCTGCCCACAGAATTTGGTGTGTGGATGGATAATTACTCTGGTTATTCATCCTTGGGCTTTCTTCCCACAGACTTTGCCAATGCCACAGTTTGCTATTGTCTTTTAATTTAGCGGTTGGCAACAGAAGCTCCTGTTCTGTGATAATGAGAAATCAGGGTCTTTCTCCCACTGGAAGGGATTGTTCTCACTCCTCTTAACAAGTTCTTTTCCACTAGAAACAAGGTTCAGCAGGCTTCTTCCTGCATGGAAGAACAGCTTACCTGGAGTCAGTTGGGTCTCTGTTCTGCTCCCTGCTCTGCCACCTGCCTGCTGTAAGAACCTCTGCCATCTACTTAGCCTCTCTTCAGCTCCCTATCACACAGCGTTGCTGGAGAGATTCATTACAAATAAATAAGCTAATTATGGAAAAATTCCCAGCAATCATGCAGTCTTAATAAGTTATATTTTTCTCTTCTCTTGCTGTGTTTAGAATTGGATATTTTCACCATGGGCATTAGTAATTGTGTCTTGTTAATAGCTAATAATTAAGTTCATGGAGTAGCCATTAGCAATGATCAGAGATATAATGGGACATTCTGGAAGGATTGATAGATTTGTCAGAGAGAAGACATAATCTGAGAATAGGGAAATACACCCTGAAATGCGTATTTACTTTGTGTACACTGTCTAGCCAGGTTAAGATGAAATCTGTCTGGGTGCTGGCTTTCAGGTTCAGCTTCTTGGTGGAGATGATATGGAATGAAGAATTAGTATCCTCCACCATGAACATTGTAAGAGATACTCTACACAGTAAATACATAGAATGAATACTTTTCTAGTTTGTGATGTAAATTGTCTGGAGGAAAAGAATGTTCGTGAATGATAAGAGGAATGTATTTTAGGAAGGGCACAGACAAAAATTTTAGATTGTCATGAATTTATTTTGACGTGTATTTAAAAGAAAAATTTAACTAAATTCTATTCTATTATTTGAGGAAAAGCAAAAGTTGTAACGTGTATTGCTTTTTGAAATATGTTAGATAATATTAAAGGTGATATGTAGATATGGAGTGTGTGGGAAATTCAGGAAGTTTGGCTGGAAGTACCATGATCCATTTCCTGGTAGGTACCCTGTGAATGGAAAGAATCTCTTCTGTGAACTCAGGTAGAATCTGTCTTTCCTCTTTCTTTACCCCCTCTCTCCTATTTCTTAAGGGATAATTATGGTACTACTTAAGGAGTTGAAGATGAATATTCATGAAGCCTTAAAAACATTAGCTGGCATGTGTTGATGTGAAACTAGGATGAGAAAGAAAACACAGGTGTAAGGGTGGTTTGGAGTCTGTCTCTAAGAGAAGCATAGTGGCACTAAATGTTATGGCAAGTCTTTGATAAGTAGGTGAACCGCTACCCACACTAATGAAAACTAATAGGTCAACAGAGTTGACTGTGGTTCCCATGAATAGAATTGCTGTAAGGGATTCCCAGCTCTGCTTTCTAAACCCTTGTGAGTTACTTAAGGTCACAAATATATTACTGTATGACTGAGAAACCACACACTTGGAGAGCTGGGAGTATACTCCTGCCAAAGTACAAAGAGCTGAAGAAATAATGGCACAGTGATTTCTCTTTTGGGACATGTAAGTACTAATCAACTGGGATAACTACACGGAGCCTTTGTGTGTCTGCAGCAGTGATGTTATAGGCTCCCCAGAGCCTCCCAGAGGCGTATGAAACAATTAACCAAATCCTGCGTCATCTTTTTCTTTTCATTCTGTCTATGAACACTTTATTCCATCGATTCCAAATGCTCACCATTCTGAACTTAATGATTCACACTTTGTACACAAAGCTATTTAGTTCCACTCAGAGATAGATACATTTTAGTTTTCATCCACATTTCTTTTCTAACTAATGGTACATGGCTGATGGCTTAGAATTTTTAAAAAATTGAACAACACATATCAAGTGAAAAGGCCCTGTGGTAGACTCAGAAATACTGCCATCAAACATCTTATGAAAATATTTCTCCGACTTCCATTTCCAGGAAGATAATGAGGAGACCTATGTCAAAAAATTCATTTAACCTAATCATGTTTAATAATGGGCCTCTTTGATGTGCTTGTGTGCTCATGTATGTGTGGGTACATGTGAGCACACATGTATCATCTGCATGTGGAGGCCAGAGGTCATCCTTGGGTACCATTCCCCAAGGGCTGTTTGTTTTTGCCTTTTCTTTGGTTTTGTTTTGAGACAGAGTATATTAATGGCCTGGTACACTCATCAAACAGCCTAGGCTGGCTGGCCAGTGAGCCCTTGGGGTCGACCTGTCTCTGCTTCCCCAGTACTAGGATTACAAACATGTACCCCCATGCCTGAATTATTGGTGGTTTTGAGGATCAAACTCAGGCCTTCATGCTTGCACTAGCCTCAATGATGGGCCCTTTTAAAAAATGATAACATTAAAATCTGTTTCCTAAAGGGCATAATAGAACATTCTGCCCCCATATCGACAGCAATCACAGCATCAGCTATTCATCTGTCCAGTAACTCAAGGGTTTACTCTACTCCTTTTCACTCACCCAGGTAGCCTTCCAGGCATGACATTTCTGCTTTGGAAATGTTTTTCCAGTCTCTCCATTCTTCTGCAAGAGCTTGAGCCTTACTCATGTCTACAAGTTAAGTCAGCTCTCCTGCCCTCATCCTCTCTCTTCTGTTATTCAGTGTTCCATAGTTATCTTCCCAATGCACATGTTATCAAATGACTTTTCTACTTAAAACCTCACTGGATTCCCACCGACCACACAATTAAGACAAAACATTTACCACTAATTTGAAGGTGAGATACAGGGTGGTAATTAGAAGATTAGTATTTGGATGCAAATAGCTCCATGGACAGACCATGGAACATTTATTCAATCATCTCTAGCCTCACTTTCATAATCTCTTAAATAGGTATAACTATACTTCAGATTTTTAAGATTATGAGATTAAACTAGATAGGTAGATGTCAAACAGATGATGCAAAACTAAAAATGCTTGCAAATTTAGGAAATTTATTAATGCTTTACTGTTTGCTCAAGAACAGAGTAGTGGCCCTATTAGAAATAGTTCCATTATTTCACACCTTTCCCCAGACACCTGTGTTTCAGTCACAACAAACATGAAGCCCTTCTTCAGTGTGCCAAGCCCTTGCCTAGCTCCATGATTTTGTGTTCTCTGTTCCTTCTCTGCACAGTTCTATTCTCCACTTCAGCAGTAGAGATAACTCCTGTCTACACTGCAGATTAAAATAAACACCACATAGCTTATTTATTTTTCTGTGCAACAAAGTGCTGAAGCCTTAGTCTTCTTACTCAGAACTGGGGAGAGTTAGAAAACTCCTAATTTAGCACAACCTCCTTCCTAAGTAGAAGAGGAGATCTTAGTTGACAGAGAGATCTGATTAAAATCAGCAAGGGAAAAAACTCTAAAAAGCTTACATGAAAAGAAGCAAAAGCTAAGCAAGAAGGGGGCCAGATACAGTGACAGATCATTTACTGTAAAACATATTCTTCAAGGACATTATAGAAACCATGTGAGCTTTAACCCCAAGGATTGTGTGGACTAGACAGAAATAATCAATATTCCTCACAATGACTCTAAATCATCAAAAATTGTCATGATAATAATATGCACATACCTCGCTTTAATAAGATCTTATAAAGTGGTTGCATTATACTTTGCTTTAAAAAGGTATGTGTGTGTAAGTTCATGTGTGCATGCATGCGCGTGTGTGTTTGTGTGTGTGTGTGTGTGTATGCATGTGTGCATGTACATGTACCCACATAGAGGTCAGAGGACAAATGTGGGTGTTGGTCCTTACTCTTCACCATGTTTTAGACAGGTGGTCTATAAGCTTCCAGGGAGTCTCCTGTCTCTACCTCTCCACTCCTCTCAACTATGCTGTGCTTTTTAAGTTGCCTGTTTTGGTTCACGGTCATTATAATATTTTTATCATGTGAACCTTGCACATTACAATGAGAAAGTGAGATACTGAGAGACAAAGAAACTCTTGCTAAGGTAGGTCAGGGAGTCAAAGAGTTTCAATGATACTAAATCCAGTTGTCCACTGATGAACTCTGCATACACAGCCATGGCAAACTATTGATGCCTATTTCTATAATTAATGTGTATAATTAAAATGTTTTACTTAAAATATTAAACAGCATTAGCTACATTTTTAAACATGGCTACACTAGCTAACATCAGAAATCAGTTAAGTAGGATATCATGTATTTCTCTGATGCAACAAGCAGATATTTTAAAAAGTTAGCTTGTCGGGGAGAAAACTCTAAGGGCAGTGGCCATCTTTGAGCTGCATGGGACTATCGACAAAAAGCTAAGTTTGACAGCCTCTCGGGATGTTTTCCTTAGCTCTAGAGTCACGGGGTCATGTAGGAATTGGGAGGAGTGGGCACATTCACTGTTCTGCTCACTCCAGTTTTGTGTCAGAGCTGGTTAACTTGCATCTCTCGCGCCTGTCTTGGTCCCCCCACAAAAGCTGAACCACCTCTGTGGAGGCCACTGCCTATTCCCTGTCCCTTCAAGCTTGTCCTTAGGGTGTCACCTTTTAAAGCCAGCCCTTGTTTCTCTTCGTATTCAAGCCAGATCCTCCCTCCCTTGTCTAATTCCTAGCCAAGCATAGCAAGGCCAGCTGGTGAGAGCCTTGTGAGAGACAATGGCACCAGCCCTGCTTAATGGAACGCTGCCCTGCCAGCCGAAGCTTCCTGGATCAGAGCAGTTGGTGTTGAGTTGGAGCCCATCCTCTGACCCATATTGACGAGCTTGTTCAGTGGGGATTAAAGCCTTGTGAACTGGAGTAAGAAGAGGTAGAAGAAAGAGGGCATTGTGGGTCTAGAGGGAATCAATATTGTGTCTTTGAAAAGGCATGTATTTACTCCCAGACTGACCATCTGGGCTGTGTGGCCCCAAATCAACCACAACAAAAAAGGGGAAAGAGAATGAAATTGGCAGGAGAGAACTTTGTAAAGGGCAGGTCTGCAAGGTAGCTTGTCTGGGAAGATCAAGGACCTGCCAAAGTCACTATATAGCAGCGCATTCAAGTAAAGGAAGAAAAGCTACCTTCTAACGCTTACCTGCCGGCCACCTGTTCTTCCCTGCGCACTATCAGATGTTCTTCAGGGGTGAATAAGGAGTTGTTTTTTCAGCACTCATCATTTCTTCCCAAGTTCTCAAGTGCCCTTACACACTTTTACAACAGGGTTTTGTTTACAACACACTGACACTTTAAATG
>CABHPP010116450.1:24932-36133 GCA_902168425.1 Peromyscus attwateri | reverse complement strand
AGGTACCTGTTCAAATAACACTTTCCTGTCTACAGTGATAAGTTCTCCCCTACTCCAAGATTATCAATGCATAGGCTTTGTCCTCTACTGTCTATTATCTATTAACTATCTATCTGTCTGTCTGTCTGTCTATCTATCTATCTATCTATCTCTATGTAATGTATGTCAATGTTTTTTCAATAGAACTTTCTAAATGTTCTTCACCTGGTTGTTTAAGAAAGCAGTCATTAATCATACAGAGTCATGGAGTATTTGAAATTTGGCTAATGTGACTGAAGATATGAATATTTAATGTTATTTCATTTCAATTAATTTAAGATAAATAGGCATATATGGGTTTTGGTTACCATATGAGACTTTGCAGATTTGCTATTCCTTTCCATAGACACTCATATGTAGATTACATATGAGTATTATTACACTGGGCAGAGAATTTGCCTAAAAAAGATGCCTGGCTATAAGAAATTCTTGTTGATTACAAGTACAAATGAATACATGGAGAAATTCTGTACATTATCATTATATTTTAAATTTTAGCTTTTATTTTATAAATGATCATACAAAGAATTGAGCTTTACTTTGGTATTTTCATATGTCACTCTACTTTGTTTTTCTTCATCCCTTATGTCCACTTTTACTGGTCCTCTTTCTCCCCTCAACCCATCTACTTCCCCCTTCCTCTTTCCTGCCATATGATCATCTATTATTTCTTATTTATTTGTTTAAGCTTAACAGAAAGCATGTGTGTTGGGTACTCTTTTCTTTTGCTAGTAGTTAAAGATACAATAGTATCTTGCTGAAGAATATGGATTTAAAAACAAATAGGACATGAACTCAGCAGTGTCTGATGGCATTCAGATGTTCAGCCTTGCTGAGGTTGACCTAGATGCTCTCTGTGTTCTTTCCAACTCTGAGCTTATGTGGTTTTCTAAGAATTTCCTCCTTTACCAGGAAATGGCAGTGCATGGTTTAAACAATTGATTGGGCCAACCAACCTTACATCAAGTCCTTTGTCATAGCTCAGCAATCTCTGATTACTTAAATGGAAAGAATACAGACTCTTCTTCAACCCACACCACCTTTATCTCAAGTCCCACACCTCGTGACTTACCAGTTTCTGGGTCACAGAGCTGTTCACAGGCATCTGTCGTCCTCTGTCCACAGAGATCTCTCACCCATGGAGAGGTGGCATTGATCTGGTAGTACAGGGACAACTTGGCAGGGTTTAGCCAGTCAGAGATATCCAGGTAGCTTCCTTCACTCACCACGAAGCTGCTCCCTGTGGGTGAAGAGAAAGCAACAGCTACTTTTTTCTCCAATTTCAGAGTCATTACTGGTGCTAAAGGAACAAATGAACAAATAATCCACCCCCAAATGTTACAATTCACTTACCTAAGAACATTTTAAGAACCTTTACCCTGTGTCATTATGGTGTTAAAAGTCAACATGAACTAGTTCAGCCTAGTGGGTAAGTGTGTGTCCTGAGGACTGGGTTCAGATCCAGACATTGCCCTTATAGAACACTGACTTTGTGAAAGTTGCTTAGTTACTCTGGCCTTGGTTGCTTCATCTGTAAATGGAAATATTAATGAGAGCCATCTCAACTGAGAGAATGCAATAGATTGATGTAAGGTGTGTAGACAGTGCCTGACAGGTGCTAGTGAAACATGATTAAATGTTAAATTTCAAAAGGAAAAGTGACTGTCCTTGTCACCCAAGCATTCCTTTGGAAAAGAATGCACTAATGCTCACCATAGCTGAGTGGGTGATAACTATATGCAAGATAAGAAACATGGAATCAAGGCCTTTTCCCCGAGTGTGTGCTGTATTTTCTGTCATGACATTTGTAGTGCTGGGATTCAAAATGAGAGACTCACACATATACTTGGTGAGTGTTCTACCATGGAGCTGTACTCTCAACCCAATTTATTTTATTCTAAGGGAGATATGAGATTAAAATGTAGATAGTGGTAGACAAAGACATAGAGGTATTTTCAAGGAAATTCCTAGAACCTTTAAGGAAAGATACCACACATGCTTGTACACACACACACACACACACACACACACACACACACACACACATATTGATACTGAGCTTGGAGGCACATACCTATAATCTTAGTACTCAGAACATGGAGGTAGTGAATTCCAAGTCATTAAGATCTACACAATGAATTTCAGGTCAGCCAGAGATACAGAGGGAGACCAAAAAGCAAGCAAGGAAACAAATGAGATGCTTTATGTACAGGAAGAGAAGTATGTAGGGGCTGGGATCAAAGGGTCATGTCAAGCCCCACCAGAATGGCAGCTGAGTCACTTCCAGTTAGATCTTTACACATGGGCCTAAAAGCCAGAAGAGACTAAAATATAAGTTTATATTATAATCAATCCATTTTCCAATGAAGATCTTAAGATGTTCCTAGAAACTTATGTAGGTCAAAAAAGCCTCTAGCTATGTAATCTATGAATTGAAATATTCCTCATTAATTCATAAGATATATCATATATATATATACATACACATGCACATGTGATACATTATCCATTTCAATGTAGTTACTGTATAATTTACAATGTTTACACACACACACATACATACACACACACACACACACACACATATATATATATATATATATATATATATTCCATACAAAATCACACATGCTCATAAGTACACCCAGTTGGAGGAGGCAAGAAGATCCTTCAGATTGACTACAATAATACTGTAAATGATGAATGTATGTATGAAGCAATCATGCAAAGCAGAGGTTAAATTTCACAGAGTGAAAAATATGAGTTTGAATAGGACTAAATAAGACTTGAAGAATAGTTCTGGACTTGTGGTATATCTGTCAACCTGCATCACAGGGAACAGAAAACTGTGTCCTAAAATTAATATACCCAAGTCTTTCTACCCTGTTTGCTTCTCTTTATCACCCCAGGAAATAACAACAACAACAAAATCAAATTGTTTTTCCAGGGAGGAAATTCAAGTTTTCTAAAGAGCATCTCAGTTTTTCAGCATCCTTTGCATCTAACAGGGACTTCTGTCAGATCATATTAGACACTGTTCTTGACCTACGATTGGGCTAATCTTGGATCAGATCATCCGCTGTAGCCCAGTGTAAACTTGTCAGAGAGGTGAGGTCACATCAAACTATGCCTGGCTTTCTAAGTATCTGAGACCAAGGGTTAATGCCTATATTCTTTAACTCACACAGACACAGAATGTTTATCTTTCTATAGAAGGAGTTCCTATGTAAAGGCACAGGAGGCAACACGATTTTCAGTGTGAATGCCAGAAGCATCCATGTGAGACAGCAGGAGTAGATGAGTGACATCAAGCTGAGATAAGGAAATGACCACTTTTGAAGTTGGCCCTAAAGTCCTTGGCAGCTAAAAGAAAGAAGAAAAAATAGGAATGAGTCTGTTGGATTTCATATTTCAAACTTTTGGCAAGGAAATCTATGCAAATCTATCTGCAAAGCCACATTTCCCCCACTGGAACAAAGCCCAAACAGAAACATGTCACATGGGTCCTTGATCAAGGCACTACACATCAGTATCAACTGCAGATTTTTCTTTTAAAAAGCACAGTCATGCTGTTTAAATGGATAATTCTTGCATTTATTCTCACTAAAGACTGAGGGATGGATATTGAATTGTGTCCCAGGGCTGAGTTTGGTTAATCCTGCTGCTTCAGAAAAGCTACATAGTGCTGTGATAAAGAGAACAGCCAGCAAGAAGTGAGTTCAGATTCTCATGATATTACTTCCTGGATGTATAACCTTGAGCAAGAAAACAATCCCCAACCCCAGTTACTATACATTAATAGCATGGATTAGACAATCCCCCCAGATGCTGATATCAAGATTTTGTAAGACAATGCATCTGCTCTAGGTCAGCATTACCTGCAAGAAGACTCAAAGGCACTGACTGGCATGGGGATAGTTTGCTAGTATGGTCTTCAAAGGGTGTGGACAAAGTGAATGACACGGAGGGAGATATTAAATTGCTATGTGGATACAGACAAAAGTCCTTCAGAGATTGCACAGGACACTGCCAGTGGATAGTCCTTCATACTGGTTTCAAATCAAGGCAAGCTTTTGTACCCTCACATTGCTCAGTAAGGGACTATCAGCTATTTCTGGGAAGCTGACATAATCTTGGGTGAAATAGTCCTTCAAAATGGAGGATGCTTATCCAAGAAATACTCAGCTGAGAGGGGCCAGACACTAACATCCCTTGCAACTGGGAGAATGAGCGCTGCAACACTTAATGGAGATGGGAATACAGCATGGCAAATCCACTAAAGCAGATAAATTCCTGGGTGCCTTATGAAATTGACTCATGAGAGCAATTCTGATTATTTGGTTTTCTTAATGAAGTTCAAAGCTCTACACATAATACCAACAGAGTTCAAATATGAGAAATATGATTGGACTAGAAACACGTATAATAGGCTACTTGTATTTGAAGGCTGAGCCTTTTAGAGCTAACTGGATCATGAAGATGGAGTTCTTACAATTGGGATTAGTGCCCTTATTATAGACTTTGGAAATCTGTTTTGAACTCTGTGTAAGGATAGCCCACAATGAACCAGGAGGCTGACCATTACCTAACACCAATCATGACAACATCCTGATCTTGGACTCTCCAGATTCCAAAACTTTCAGATACACACTTGTACTGTTTATAAGGCACCAGCACTCTGGTATTTTGTTTAAGCATCATAAATGGACTAAGTCAGTAGGTTGTCTTTGAAATGGTATATTGCATAGATGTACAGGCATTTTGATGGTAGAGGGTAACTACTATCCTTTGAGTGTTATGATTATTCATTCTTGATATAAATATATTACATATTCTGCTCACAACAGTCTGATGGGATAGTCATTTTCTTCTTTCACAGAAGAATGCATGAGGTACAGAGAAAAATTGATCTGACCAATTTGCATAATTACTCAGGGGCAAGAGTGGAAACTGAGAGAAAGGTTTTCATTCTCTAAAGCTATGACCTTCCAGTATTTCAGGCTGTTTTGAGAAACAGGAACTTTACTAGGGTTGTGGTCCTTTTGCTTTTCCTCCAGAAGCCTGGACACTTACTTTGGTGACTATAGCATATATATTGCTCGAGGTGCTTTCTCCTCCTCTGATGGACTATGACTTCTTACAAGGAGCGTGTAGGGAGTCATTAGTCCTTATCAATCCATCTCTTAGCAAAATACTCACCACAATGTAGAGATTTAGCAAATGTTAAAATGAATTGATGAAATCAAGTTCCTTGTCTGACTACCGAGAACTTCAGCTCACTTATTCCTGGGATCAGAAAGTAGAAAGGTCATTGTATTGGTCCAGGTTAATTTTATTTGCACTCCATAAAACCTGGACAATAAGATTAGCATTTTAATAATCTCAACAGTTTCAAACTAAAAAAAACTGAACTTCCCCTTCACAGCTCTTGAGGGAAGTGATTCACTTTCATGGGCTTGAGATGTGGATGAGTAAAATACAGACTTGAGTAAAGGGGCCCCGTGTGAAGGAGCAAGGAGATGCAAAGATCATGTTGTATCAGAAAGATGGTGGAAGAAAGACTTCTGTGCTAAGTCTATTGTGTTCATTTGTCCAGCACTTAGTAAAGCCTTCCCACATGTAAAACAGTTTTCATAGAGACAGAAAAATAAGTTAGAGCCATTGAGAATATTATGAGCTAAATAATGTAGAGCAAATGCGTGCCAAACTATGCACCATACAAACCAGAGTGTGGTGAGGATTATCTGAAAAGCTGGGTTTTTCCTTTGGAAAAAAATCAGGGAAGTTCAGACAGCAGGCCTTGTGAATTGGCCTTTAACTTAAGCTTATGGGCAGAGATCACTCAAAAGAGCTTAAAGGAGCAAACCATAAAGAGCTAGGTGCTTGGGTAGTACACAGCAAACTTGCCCAGTAGAGCTGAAAGCCTTACTTGCCTCATATTTCTCAGTCCTTGCCATACTTAGGACATTTCATCCAGTGTGAACTTTCATATACCATGCAATGAATTCATTCATCTGTGCCTTTGCATATAAAGTAGTTAGCAAGCCCTGTACCAGATTCTAGTTGAATAAAATACAGTGTGTGATAGTAGCAGGGATGGAGACCAGACATGCAATTCCGAGGCAAAGCCTGTGTGCCTACGCTTCTTTCCCCTTTACTTTGTGCTTTGTCTAGATTCTTCATTTCTCGAAGGCAAAGGCCATGCTTTGTTTAACTCACGATCACCATAGCTCTTAGTGTGTGATGGAGGTTCAGAGGACATTTGGATATGGGCAGAGAATCTGAGAAAAAAATACAAGGCAGAGTTAGGAGGGAGGATGCACTAGTAAGTTAAAGGAGTGTCAAACAGCTCTCTGAATAAATTGCCACATTTCTATGGGAAAGAAAACTGCATCGCAAGGAAACAAAAATGTGTTATTTCTTGTGTCTCATGTTTCCCTTATTTTCCTCTGGATGTCTGTCTTATTTTCTTGGCTTTAGATTAAAAGCCCTACCTCCCATATTGGGCAATGTAAGATGTAAGATTCCACTCTGAGATACTCATTTAGATCCTCCCAGAGAGCAATGACTCTTAAATGAATCTCTGCCAAAATTTCAACTTCAAAATGTCATGTTTCCTTATTTTTAAATATATATATATGCATATATATATATATATATTCATTTTTCTCCCACTGCCTTGTGGGAATATACATCATCTAATTAGCCAAATGGATTTTCAGTTCAGCCCAATCATTTCCTTATCTAGAATCTGAAGCCCAGTGTTGCTCAGGGGACTGCACGGGCACTGAGGTCCTCATTAACTCTGATCTTCAATTACATTGATTATAAGCCTGCTTCTGTAATTGTGCAGAATAGATCAGGGGTAAGCTTGGAAGCTCAGGCCACTCCATAATGTTCTCCAAAAAGCCAGATGCACAACATCCAGCAAAAGAAACAGAAAGCTACAGATGAGAACTAAAAATACCATGGAAGTAGGTATCACCAGACAAAAATTGCCTGGTGAGGCAGGCGGCAGCTGCAAATTCCTTTCATTACACTGTGCACCATGAGCCAGACCAATGAGAGCCATGGGTAAAAGATTTCAAAACAAGGCTCTGGTCACACTGGTGAACGGCCAGCAGATGCTCTCCAAAAATGAAGGGCAGGAAGGATTTTCGTCCCAAGTATTCAGTCCTCTTTTTTTTCTCCCTTTGGTTGCTAAATGATGAGAAGCACTCTCCCTTCAGTCACACCATCACAGAGCCTATCTCTGTTGGGGTCTCAGACCTATGAGAAATATCTTTCCTGGAAGTATGATGATGTACAAATTCAGAAGCAGAAATGAGGACCACTTCTATTATCAGCCCAGCAGGTATGTGAAGCACATGTCGACTCCGGCTCCTGCCCCAGTTTACAAAGCCATAAGTCAGTATCGGCTACATTCTACCACCTACTATCCGTTGAAAAGTGGATACATGAAGTGGGTGATCAAACAAAAATGTGAGGGTTTTGTAAGTGGAAGCAAAGCCAACTTAGGTGGTTGGGAGCAATTGGTCTCTGAGAACAGTATCCTTATTGTGGGCCTGTTTTCAAACAAGGCTCTCAGCCACTTATCTCTGTGTCTTTTCCCCTATCTCCATCTTTTCCTTTTATCTCATCTTCTGCCACTAAATCTCTCTTTACATTGGATCAAGTTCAACCTTCTTACAATCACCTACATGCCCTCTATCTGTTATGGGATAGATTGTGTCCTCTTCAAGTTCACTTGGTGCAGGCTTGGCATGCATTGATTCAGAATGTGACTGTATGTGAAGGCATGGTCTTTAAAAAGGCAGAGTTAAAAGGAGGTATTGATTGGAGCCTTTATTCAACATGACCCATGTACTTATAAGAAGAAATTAACCACACATGTATAAGGAGGAGGGACTATATGAAGATTAGAAAAAAACAGCCACCTACCATCCAGAGAGAGAGACAGCAGAAGAAATCAATCTTGCTGACACCATGAACTTTGACTGCTGACTCCATAACTATGAGAAAACCACCCCTAACATTTCAGCTACTCTGACACTGTACTTTATTATAGCAATATTAGTAAACTAATACACTACTTCTATTGTATTGAGCAAATATCTCTTATTTATGTTATGATTATTAGCCTTTATTTATTACGAAGGAACCCTAAAGATCACTTCTCAGAATAAAGTTTGTTCAAAACATATACAATAATAAATGTAAAATGACAAAGCCAATAATTGAAATTCAGTTCTATGAATGTACTTCCTGGAGATGCATAGAGTTCTAAATATAAACCTTAGTTTGAACTAAGCCCTTTTCATTGATTCCCAGGAAGTCCAATCTGGCTCTAAATACTGCAACATCACTGGATAGACAGAGGAAGTGGTATGTAGGTTATAATATATATCATGTGAGTAAGATACAAATATTAAGAAGATGGAAGCTAAGAAGAAACTGAAAATGCCCCATGCCTATTTTAAGGAAGGTCATTTTATGGAGAACACTATATTGTTGGGCTCTTCCAAAAATAGAAACTTGTTTAAAAATGAAATAATCTTCTTGGAAATCATATAATAGATGAGAACTTTATGATATTATGAGAATCATGCATGACATCTAAAAGAAGTTTCCAAACACTTTTCTTTATTTTTCCCTAATGAAAATTTACTGATTTCCACCCCCAAACTCTCTCTTACTAGTGACATTTTAATACCAGAAATGCATTGTATATTGCACTTTATTTATGGTTTACTTTTACAATGCACACGGGGAGTATTTTATTACCCTCAAACCCATTTTTCACCTCTTTGTGGATGTGATAATCCTCACTGAAGATGCACACTATAGTCAAACCCTCTTCTTTAATAGACAATCAAACCTAGAACAATAGGCAGGAAAGGATATGCTCAAGATCCCATGAGGATTGGCCAAGTACTATCATATGTTATATAAAGAGCAACTAGAAACCTTATATAAAGCAGTGGTCCCCTAAAATTATCATGGAGCTGAGAATTCCTATTGCCTCTTGACATTATAGTAGTTTTTTTTTTAATTAGTTTTTTTTGTTTGTTTGTTTTGTTTTTCGAGACAAGGTTTCTCTGTGTAGCTTTGGAGCCTGTCCTGAAACTCACTCTGTAGCCCAGGCTGGCCTCGAACTCACAGAGATCCTCCTGTCTCTGTCTCCTGAGTGCTGGGATTAAAGGCATGCGCCACCACCGCCACAAGAGATGCATGACTCATGGGTTTGGGTTCCTGATGGTGGTCGTGTAAAGTATAGTATATACAACGATATGTGATACATAATATTTAACAAGGCTACTAAACATAAATGTTACTGCATTACATATTTAGTATCCTATAATTTTTTTATCAGTTTTAGAGTATATATCATCTATAGGATTTTAAGAAGACAGTTTCCTATAAAATGTTGTATTGGGTTACATATCAGTAGTCTGCACATACATCTCATTTTTTCACATCCCTTGATTATATTGTTTTCTCCTATGCTTAATTAAATCTTATGGTGCTTTGTTTACCATAACAATATGAGCAACAATAT
The DNA here is from genome assembly GCA_902168425.1 of Peromyscus attwateri. NCBI lineage: Eukaryota > Metazoa > Chordata > Mammalia > Rodentia > Cricetidae > Peromyscus > Peromyscus attwateri. The sequence goes on along the minus strand of CABHPP010116450.1, from coordinate 26,535 downwards.
ATATCATATATGCAGCCAAAGTATGTAGGAAGTGGTGCCACCTAGCTTGCATAAGCACACATTATGATACTTGCACAGTGGCACAGCATGTATCCCCATTATTAAGAAATGCATGGCCAGAACTACCTCTAGAACTCTGTGTATAACTGGCTTTCCAAAGGCCGCACTACGTGAACATGTCAGGACTAGAACAGATCCTAAGATCACAGTTGGTTAAAGTAATACACACTGACCAGCAAAAGCAGATCCTGTGTAGCTGAATGACCCATCTCAAAGCTACAGTTCACAACACCCTTCTTTCGAGAAGGAGATCACATCACAGGAGAATCACCTAAGAGCTCATCACTAGGTACCAGAGAAAAATCAACATGGACTTGGGAAGGTCAATAGGAAATGTAGTGATCTACATAAGAAAAAAATAGTTGTTTCTAAATAAATAGTTTTATTACTTTCCCTAAACTCACTAAAATGTAAGTTTTTTTTTTTTTTAAGTGCCATGTGGAATTTCCTGTGGGCATTGACTATTTTTTTTTTAAATAACATTTTCTATATTCCCTATCTCAAACTGTGATCAAAGTCTGGCTAAAAACAGATTGTCACAGAATTCTACATGCTTTTATATGCCCTTGGTCTTGCTTCAAGTTGAGTTAGGGGTGTTTGGGGTCTGGAAAAAAGCTGTTTGAAGTTTCACTATTTCAAAAGAACATTTTCCCCAAAGGAACATGACAATTTGGTACCAAGCTAGGTAATGGAAAAAGAACAAAGCCAGAAAATGCTTTCTTGTGTTTTTTAACTCATTTAAATTTCTAAGGAAATAATTTTGGTGCAAGGTAGAAAGTAGCTATTTACTCTTAATTTTTTTCTTTTTTTAGATTTCCTTCAATATTTTACTGGGGATTTACGGGTCAGATCCAATCTAAATATCAGCTTTACTTAGACATAAAATTAGTGGTTCTTAATTTTTTAATTAAAATTATTCATTTATTGTGGGGGAGTACACATACTAATGTATGCAAATATAAGGCTGAGGAAACTTTCCAGAGTGGGTTCTCTCCTTCCAAAATGTAGTTGCCAGGATCATACTTGGGTTCACAGCCTTAGTGGCAAGTGTGTTTACCCACTGAGCCATCCCATGGGCCTAGATTAGTGGCTTTGGAGGAACATAGTAGACATTTGCTCCCAATCACATAAGTTCTTTGTTTTGACTTTTATAACAGGGAAAATATTTTTCCCTTTCTGTTGCTGACCAAGTAAGACATGAATGTAAAAATGGAGCTTGGATAGGAGCTTTGTCAGAAGCAAAGAGGGCAGTTCCAAGCCTGGTCTAGCCCCTTGTTTCTGGGTGACTGTAGGAAGATTTGATCCTGGAAGCCTCACTGATTTCCTTGTCTGCATTTTGGGAATACAATTCACAGAGCTTCCAATGTCATTAAGTAAAATTCATGTGAATTACCCATGAATATTGTAGTCTCTGGTTAGAGATTTACAGTGTGCTATTTTTGGAAAATCTGCACAGTAAGCAATGTATTTCTGAATATAATTAAATCTTTTACCCACACATATAATGCATATGATATATATATATATATATATATATATATAT
>CABHPP010116450.1:0-24832 GCA_902168425.1 Peromyscus attwateri | reverse complement strand
ATATATATATGTGTGTGTGTGTGTGTGTGTGTGTGTGTGTGTGTGTGTGTGTGTGTGTGTAAACAATTGACAATGCATCCTGGAATATTTGCATATTTATGTGTCCACACAATTCTATTAGTAATTGTATTTTGTATAGACAATGACTCTTGAATTTGGGCAATAGGGTAGTCCTGCCTGTAATTTCATTTTGTAACATCCCCTTGCTCTCACCCATTTATTCATTTCCCCTAGGCTACCTTCCACCACATCCCAGCATCTCCTCCTCTTACTTTCACAATCTTCTCTAAGGTGACTTAGCCAGGAGGGGAGTGAAGGCATGCTGCAGGAGTAACAGATCCCAAGAAGGATGCCTGGTAAAAATCAGGATCAGCACATTTGGAAGGAAAACATCCCCCAAATGTGGGACTGCAGTGTGAATCGTGATGCAAATAAGAACTAAGTGCATACCCTTGAGCTGCTCTGCATCTGCCTAGCTAACAATACTCCCTGTTCTTCCCCTCTTCTTTGTTTCTGCCTTCATCTATGAGATGTGCTTCTCTCTGCTCCTCCCAAGGAGCCTGCACACATGTCAAAGGCTGTTGGCAAAGGTAGCTCACAACTGTGAGCACTAAGAATAGCCATATTAGCAATTCCTCCCTGAATCTGTTTCATTACTACACTATTGGTTCAAGCCAACCAACCAAATTAGACCCAGGAACCTGCCTGCCTTTCTGTCTCGCACTTCATTTGTGTGTGTGTGTGTGTGTGTGTGTGTGTGTGTGTGTATGTGTGTGTGTGTGTGTGTGTGTGTGTGTGTGTGTGTGTGTGTGTTGCTGTTTTGTCTCTGGAGTTCTTGCCTTCTACACTCTTCTTTCATCTGGGAAGAGTTTCAGATAAAAAAGCACAGGCCTTGAAATCAGCAGGCCTGGATCCAAATGGAGTTGAAGTCCCATCATCTCACCATTTGGGTGGCTCTGGAACATGTGTCCTATTTCTTTTCTCAGGCTCTTCCTTTAAAAAACAGTGAAGGGCATTTACCATGTAGCACTTGCATGCATGTTACGGGACTGTGAGTGTCTGACACTTTGCATTTATCAGATGGAAATTTGTACTGCTATTGATGCTATTCTTTAAACTGCCTTAGAACTATCCCCAGAGGGGAAGTATTATTTGTACTCCCATTCTACAGGAAAAGCAAAGAAATTGAGGTTTCAGGACTTCATCTGTATATACCCTGAAACACACAGTTACATTGCTGACGACTAGAAATTAGAATGTACTCTGTAATGCTATTAGACTGTCTCCTATTCTCACTTCACAGAAAGATCTGTCTACAATACAAGGAATGATTTGTTTTAATGTACTTTGAATATGTCAATATTCACATCTAGTTCGTTCTCTAACTACTGTACTTCCTAAGATGATGACTGAAACATAAATCCTACTATGTTAGAGTGAGTAGAGAGGTATTGTATTGCATAACATTGTACTTTGATACTTACATCTCCAAAGACATGTAATATTTCCAAGAGCTACTTTCTGGAAACTGGACAACAATTCAAATTAATGCTGAGACTTAATCTAATTGTTTTATGATACTACAAATGATTACATGAGGCAAAGCATCCAAAAGTCAGACTCATGTTGATGGAACAGCTTTTACTGTCTGGCACAGATGAGAACAGCTGCCGAAAGATGTAATATTGGTACTTGGGGTGGCATAAGAAAGGAGATCTGCAGCTTATCCACACTGTAGCATCCTCAGCAATTAGCCGTTCACCTGCTTAATACTGCTATGAATTCTAGAAGCTTAAAAAAGAGAAAGGATAAAGTTTTATCTGTGGATCAAACAGAAGACTCTAGGGCTCAAGATGGGATTTGGGTGACTGAGATGCTTATTTCAAGTATACAATACATGAAGAATGAAATCATTCTTTCTGTTCTCAGAAAAACTTGGTAAGGGACAGCTTGAAAGAGTCCAGCTCTGCAGCCAGCAGGACTGATGGAACTCAAGCCCTGTCATTTGCCATTTGATCACCTTTATGTCTACTGCCTGACTTTGTGGGCCTTGGGGCTCCTCTGCTGAGAAATAGGACAGTGGCGAGTAGCACATACTTCTTCTGTGCATGATTTCATATTGAGATGATTATAATTTGTGAGAAAGGTAAGTTAGCTCAATGGTACTTAGGATCTTACCTCAGTGCTGAAACAACCATGAATTAAACAGTAATTTAGAATGTATATATAGGTATGTAGTGAAAATTCAGAAGATGACCATCAAAAGTTCATCAACTCAGCAGAGAGAGAATGGAAATGAGAATGAAAACATGTTTGATATTGTATCTCTTGCTAATGCTTATGTCACTGTTTTGTAACAATCCTGATAATGAGTAACATTGTCCTGTTTGGATAGTTGGGAAGAAATAAAGATTAGAGTTGATATAAAGTTGAGGTATTGAGTCAGGCATGTTGTGGTATTGTTTTTTTTTTTCTTTTTCTTTTTCTTTTTTCTTTTTTTTTTTTTGTTGTTGCCAGAAATATAGTCCTAGTCTGCTGGCATAATAAAAAGAAGGGAGCCCAGCCAGGCCTCAGGGACTAATGGTACATTTCCTTCCACCCACGGTACCTATGGGTAATTTTCAGATTCTCACCTCCTTGTCTTTGTCCACACATTCTGTAATATGCAAGGCCATGAAACATGTCTGTCTTCCTTTAACCTACGAGTGACTCAGTGTAATGGCTAATTTTGATTGCCTATTTGGCAGAATCCCCTAGCAGACGAACCTCTGAGCATGTCTGTGGAGGAGTTTCTAGGTTAAGTTAATCAGGGTGGGGAGACATAACCATGGACTGGGGTCCTGGACTGAACAAAAGCCATCTGAGTGTGAACATTCATCTTTCTGGTTCCCGACACTGAGTACAATGTGCCTGGCTGCCTCACACACCTGCCTCCATGCTTTCTCTGCTATGATGGAACATATCCTCAGTGAGCATAAATAAACCCTCCTTTCCTTAAATCGCTTCTGTCACAGCAATCACATAAATAACTTAACAAACTTGGTCCCTTCCCTAATGGCCCAGCATAAGCATCTTTCTCATTACTGTAGTGTCATTTCCAAAGAATCCGAATTCAGCACATACTCACTGAGTTTCCCTCATGAGACAAGATGTGGGAGTGCTGGGGTTTCTTTCATAAGAAGAAAATGAAATTTCTGAAGGAACCCATAAACAACACATGCTGAATGGACATCTTTTATCATGATGGTTAGCCCTTAGAAGACAATCATCAAAACATTCTGAATGAATGTATGAATGACTAATTGTACTTTCTGTCCACTGTCGGAAAAGCACTGCCTCAAATGTTATCAAATGGCGACAAAGGAGGCAGACTGCATAGTTCCCACCCCACATTCCTGCACCTTAATACCCAATACCAAACTTTGCTTTCCAGAAAGAGTTACTCAAGGTGCTGAAGTCACCTAGAGCGCTTTCATATCTCTGTAGCCTTGGACAAGTATATTGCCCACTTTGTGTTTCCACGTACTCATCTGAAAATAATGCGGAAATTAATGCTTCCTTTTTCTAGGAGTATTATCAAGAAGAAGTATGTTAATGGGTGGAAAATGTTTTTAAGAGTAGTTGGCACTCAGTTATACTCTGCCCTCATATATGCACATTTTCACTCCCATACCATAGATGAATAAGCTAAAGATAACAAACAAGTGCCTTTTTCTGCCTTGTCCAAAGTACATAGTTTTGAAAGTAGAATTGTGAGCTGCACACTCCAGATTCTCTACTTCATCTCCTGTGACTTTACTTTTTTTTACAGTATTGTGTTTAACTAATGAGTGTGCTTATTTCAATAATTAACCAATTTAGGGAGCACCACTTACATGTCCGTCCTGCCTAGTGTTCAGCAAGTCACAAGACAGGGCATTTGTCTATGGAGAACATATAATGTTAGGTAGATGGGCATGACAGAAGTAGTATCACCAACACACACGATCACAACTGTGGACAAGTGTTCTGGAGGAGGAAAGAAGCTGCTGTGGGTATCAAGCAAAGTATGTGTGTGTGTATATACGCAAGTGTGCATGTGTGTATATGCTTATTTGTGTGTATGTATATGTGTATAAATGTCAGTGTGAATATATGTGTGCATGTTTAGTAGTAGAAAAGGAAGAGCGCAGATAGTCTTAGTAAAATCATGTCCCCTGCAAAGATCACAAAGTAGCAAAGCTTCTGAAATAGAAAGTAGACGGAGTTGTTTTTATCCAGCTTACTGTCTAGCAAACAATTTTAACTAAACGAGGAGATTCCCAGGATGCTTGTATATATTTATGTTTTTTTTCTTTCAAGTTTAATTGTCCATTCTTGTGTGTTAAGAGTCTAGATGAATGCACACTTCAGTAGCCAGGCCATGATTTTGTGTCTCTACATCAAACCCTATGGTGCATACACAATCTACCCACCAGGAATGGGCACGATGGAAGCCACATGAAAGGATGAATAAAGTTCAGTCAATTTCACTTTTGTAAAGAACCAGTGGATGAATCCTCTTTCTCATTGTTAAATTCATTTAGATGATGAAGCCCTACTGTGTTTTCAGAGTGAGAGAAAAAAATCCAGGGCAGTATTGAAGAGCAGAAACAGGGAATGAGGCAACCAGTATTCATGTTCTAGCCCTGCCACTAGCTAACCAAATGATAACTATCCAGTTAAATGGGCTTTGGTTACTCAGCTATAAAAATGTGGATAATGATCTCATAGGAATGTGGGAGGTAATATATGTAAATTAAATTTCTGTGTTTCAAATTACTCACATTTAATGTAAATGAGGCAATATATGTAAAGTGCTTAAAACACTACCTGACACATAATAAGTGCTTAATAAATGTTAGTGTTCTCAGTACCGTTACTACCTTCGTATATTTGATAATCTTATCATGAAATAAAAGAGAATGTAGCTTTGTTCAAATATAGTTTGGCAAAAACAAATACAATAACCAAACCTCCTGCTTAAGCAACATATTAGCTCAAGGTAATACAGCACAAACAAAAGCCCATTTTGTGACTCATTTCTACTTTGCTAATTGCCTGTTCCTGTTCTGGACCTTAGCCAGGAGTCAGTCTTTAGCCTTGCCATGGATACATTCACATCAGCTCATGAGTGTGCGTAAACAAGAGTGCACAGCCCTTGCCATCTCTAAGGACCACAAAGAAATGGCATTAAAAGTGAGTGATTTGAAACAACTGAAATTTAATTAAAAACAAAATTAAAAGTTGTTCCAAGCCTGGCGCTTCAGCCAGCAAGACTCAGAGGAAATTAGTAAGTGCTACTAATAGCTGGATCCAATTCACAAGCCTCTACAAAGAGGCAGAGGGAGCAGAGAAGATGCATACCTTTTAGATGAAACAATTAAAAATCACTTCTGAGAAATAATCACAAACAGTATCCCAGGGTAAAAAGGACCATTATTTGCTGATGTGTTTCTCTTGGATATCATTATTTCCATTATGAGAAAGGGCACTGAGATTCCCAAGTAGCATCCTCTGTGGCAACACAGAAAGACAGGAATTGAACATGTTAGAGATGGGATGAATTCCTTTAAAGAGTATTTGGCTCATGCTGTCTAAAATTTTACCTGACTAATTTATTCAACCTTTGAAAATCTAGATAATCATGTTGTTTAGTAAAATCAGTTTTCTTCAAGGAGTGGACCTAATAAAGACCAATGTCAGCTGGATGATGGGCACTAGAGAGGTTAAATAAACTGGTTATGGAAATTATATGGGTAGATATGTGTGTGTGTTTGTGTGTGTGTATATATATATATATATATGTATTATATGCATATTTGGTCTGATTTCGCGAGATATGGTATTTAGAAGCAAGTCTATGAGATTCCTGACTCTGAGGGAAGAATGGAGATAACTGGAAAATTAGTACACCTATGCCAGCAAGAAGGAAGACACATGAAATGGTCTGAGGCAGTAAGAGTGGTGGGGAGAAATGAGGTGCACATGACCAGAACTGGGATGGTTAAGCTTCACATGAGCATTAGCTTACAGAGTGGAGTGGTTGGGGGGGCCCACAGTGACTCCAGTTTGTGCCTTGATTCCATCTTGACTCAAGGTCAGAGAGTTCAAGCTTGTCTTTACCCCGTTAGGCTAGATAACAGGTTGTTTCACCCAAGGCATGGTTACCAGATGTCTTACTCTTCAAGGTTGGATAACAGGATGTTTTGCCAAAGGCGTGGTTGCCAGATGTCTTGAGAATTAAGGAGGTGTTTATACTTGTTTGTACCTTGAACCACAGTGTCCTTGCCAGGGGGTGGTCTTTAGGTATAAAAAGACTGTGAGAAATAAACTCAAGGCTGCTGCAGTATTGATTCAGACCCCTCCCGAACCTATCCTGTGTCTCTGTCTTTTTCTTTTACATCTATGTCTCTATTTTTCGTATCTGTTATTTCTCAGTTCTCACTCCCCTATCCAGGACGGTTTGATGGGTTAGATGGGACCCCAAAGTGGGGCAGCCCAACCTAAATGCATATAATCAGAACAGATGGCAAATGTCCCAGAGAATGCTCTCCGCTCTCTTTATCTCACAGTCTCAGATCTCTTGGGCATATAATGGCAACAAAGATGCCTCTCCTCTGGAAGACTGCCTGCTCCCTTGGTCATTTCTACAATCCATTTCATTGCATTTACACCAAGCATGTTGACCTTGTTCCATCCCTGCAGCCATTCAGACAGTTTCAGGCCTGCTGCTTCCTCTGCCTGTGCACATTTCCCCTTTCACCTCTTCCCATCTGTTTAAATGCCACCTCTTCCGAGATCAGCCCCATGATAAACAGCAAGTTCAAACTCTCTTCTTCCTCCTTGATTTAATTACATCTACAGCTGCTTAACATGCTACCACTGTTTACTTTGCCACTTTGAAAACCCGCTTCAAACTTTCCTCATTGAGAAGGAAAGAATCATGGAAGGAGAACCTGTTATGCCTTCTGCAGAAGAGCATTTTATTACCCTACAGCACATATGGAACATGGAATATTTAATATGTGAGCACGTTCTGAATGATTAAATAAAGTATTAGGTGTAAAATGCCTACCATACTGCCAGACATGTCAGTAGCACATGATGAGTTTTACCAGTTATTCTGTTACTGTTGTTGTTGTTGTTGTTATTTTATATATTACAACCTGATCACAGTTTCCCTCCCTCCCTTCCCCCAGTCTTCCCTCAATTTCCACTCTCCCCCAGATACATGTCCCCCATCTCCCTTCAGAAAAGAACAGCTTCCCAGGCATAACAACCAAATACAGCACAATAAGACCAGGTACATATCATCACATCAAGGCTGGACAAGGCAACCCAGTAGGAGGAAAGGGTCCCATAGGTATTCAAAAGTGTCAGTGACCACCCCACTCCCACTGTTAGGAATCCCACAAGGACACCAAGCTACTCAGCTATAACATATTAGTTATTTTTTATGAATATTGGCCCATAAGTTTACTCAGATTCCTAGTAGGAGGGGTTCTCTGTGGGGGCAAGTTAGAAGTTCAGAGATTGAAATGATGAGGCCAGAGGCTTCCAAATGCGAACTTGGCATATTTCATTGACTCTGAAACAAGCACTATTCCTCAATATGTTTCTATTGCCTACATGGATGTAAGCATGGGGCATGAGAAAACCATATGGTCCTGAGGGTGGAGGCAACAGGTTAGTTGAGGAGAGGCTGGAGGTAATTCTCTTTTGCTCAAACCATTCTCATCTCATCTTCAAACATGTTCCTTTAGAGAGAAGCTGTGCAATGATATATTGTATCCCCCAATATATTGTGCACCCTAATAAAGCTTATCTGAGAGTCAGAGGAAAAAGCCAGCCACTATATTAAACATAGATGTCAGGCAATGGTAGCACATGCCTTTAGTCCTAACATTCTGGAGGCAGAGATCCATCCAGATCTCTGTGAGTTCAAGGGCATACTGGGAACAGAGCCAAGCATGGTGGCACACACCTTTAATTCCAACACTAGTTAACCATAAAGGTCTGGAGGTCTGTACAGATAGACAGGAAGTGACAGCTGGGCAAGAAGAGGAAGTGATGCAGCTGGGCAGAGAGAGGAAGTGAGATGGCAAGAACAGAAAGGCAAAGAGGCATGTATATACAGGAAGTAGGTTTCTTTGGAAGCTGAGGAGTTGGTGAGGTGAAATTGGCTGTGGATTGTCCTATTCCTCTGATCTCTCAGCTTTTCACCCCAATATCTGGCTCCAGGTTTTTTTTTTAAATTAATAAGATCGTTTAGCAATTTGTCTTACAAAGCTGTAGTGTTTACTTCACACTGTATGTTGTCTAAGAAGCTCTCCAGGACAACCTCAGTGAAAACATCATTATCTGTCTTCTACATTAGTCCTTATAGAGCTCTGAAAGTATGAAGCTTTTGTTTACTTGGCTTGTTAGTGTTTGGGGTTTAAAAATAAAGTTCCAATAGTGACTGTAATTACAGTAGTGATACTGAATATTTCAGACCTTATGGGTTTTTATTTATTATCTTGAATGGGGAAAGGATCTAAATATACAACTACTATTCCATGCTGCATACTATGAGAGAATATGGTGCTTATAAAAGGGAAAGAAAGAATCCTTGCTTGAAAGTAGTGTATTTGGAGTATGATAACAGTTTATAAGAGAATATCATCAGCCTTGGCATTTAAATACATAGGAAACTTTGGGGTCCCAAAGCAAGGATGTCCACTTTCTCTGCAAAGTCACAGAACATTGTCTACAGAAGCCACACATGAGTTGCATGTGGAAGACAATGTGTAGGTGGAGTGTAGGGGCTAGAAGACTGAGGCAGGAGAAAAGTACTATTTGCAAGAGACAAAAAGAGAACCTGAGCCATCAGGAAACATCAAGTGTATGTAGCTGGAGTGTGTGAAGCCTTAGTGTGGGGAATAATCAAATATGGGAGTGAAGATAGCTTCCTGTTCTAATCGTCTATAATTTAGAAAATGGCCAAGCTACTTTCTTGGCAGTGTGCCCACCATGTGCCCTCACCCCTGTGCCCATCTGCTCCCTTTTAAGGTGGTAGAAGCTCCCATTTTTAATTGATTCCATATTTCAAATATGACATCAGGTCCCTAGGCCTCCTTTTAGGCTTCTTTTTCTAAGGCAAGCCCAGTGCCCAGCCCATTAATGCTGCATTTAAGTCTTTTCAGGAAATATCCATCTCTGGAAGGTTCATATTCTTGGGTCAGGTCGGCACCTGTGTAGGTGCTGGGGGCTGACACTCTCTCCATCCTCCACCTTGGCCCCAATACTGTGGTAAGATAATACTCCACCCAAACATTCAGCAGAGCAGCCTTCTGATAGCTGACAAATTAATTTTGCTTACACAGTACAGTGACATCTTTTACTAATAATTTTCACCCAGATAGGGCTTTGAAGGTCCTACTACTATGTGTTCTTCATAGTTGCTTACATTTTTTCCTTGTCTTGCTTTCACTCATATCCTTCAAATGTGGTCAGGGGGTTGGCATCTGATTCATGATCTCATATCAGGAAGATGGTGTATGAGTGGAATCTATAATAGCTGACATTCAACTGTGTCGATCACAGGCCTGGCCCCTGAAGCTAGTGACCATCCATTCTTGACAATGACATGCTGAATTTTGGTGCATTTGAATCCTCATTTTCCTGAGGGTGAGGCTGGAGTTAGGATTTGAATTCACAGACTCTAGCCTACCACACCTTACAGCCCACAAAAGGGAATTATTCAACCTGCCTTCCTTTTTCCTCAGACACACATTTACAGTTCTGCAGATAGAATCCAAGGCCTCATGCATGCTAGGCAAGCATACTGCCACCAAGCTATATTCCCAGCCTTCACTTGTGCTTCTTAGTTTAGGGATCCAAACTCAGGTTCTCATGGTTCCATGGCAGTCACTTTACCCACTGAGCCATCATCTTCCTAGTCCCTCCTTTTTAAACATGTTTTTATCATACATTACTTATATATAATAATGTGTTTCATTGTAATATTTTCATACCTATACATAATCTTTTTTGTATTGCCCTCCTTTTCCCTTGTTCCCTGCAGTCATTCTTTCAAAGGAACAAACAAACAAACAAACAAACAAACAAAGAAACAGTGGCTGCATCACAATCATTTTTTTAGGATAAAAGTTGGATATGGGTTGTACATTACATCTAGTGGACAAGCTCATGATTAGCATGTGAAAGGCTGTAGATCTGAGTCACAGAACTATAAAAAGGGGGCTTCTTCAGGCTGGCCCTCCCCTGAGTTCCCATTCACACCCACATCAAATCCCAGCATTTCCACCTGGTCTGTCCACTCCTTCCTTTGTGTCGCTCCTTTTAGCTGGAAGACCATCTATCTTGTCCTTATCCTTCCCATATCACCCTTAAAAAGTACATATGTTCACTCTAAATCCCTACCGATCCTATGTCCTGTAAAGGTGAAAGACTCAAGTCACTCTTTTTAAGGTTCATCTACATCTATCCAGTGAGAAATACTCAGTCTTCCTTGGCAACCTTGCTGACTCTGGTTTTGTGTTCCCTGGCTTCAGGCTAATCAACTATTAAAGTCTTTCAATATACCTGTCTTAATACTCAGCAAAGGGATGATGGCTTTAAGGGCATGATTAGCACTTACTGACCAAGTCATTTGAAAAATTTCAGGCAGTTCTCTAATTTATCCTCACCACTTCCCTGTAAGGTAGGAATCCATGGTTTTCCTTTCACAGACAATGAGAGTGGTGGCTAGGAGAAGTGTTAACACTCATTCAAGACACATGTTTAGTAAGTGGGAGAGTATAGATTTGAACCCTATGGATGGACTTTTATTCTATATCTCATGTTTTCTTCATTACCCACCAATCTTTAATCCTGGCCACATTTGAGCTTTTCCATGACTTTGATTCTTGATTCTGGCTCATCAAATGTCAGCTTCACATCTGAAAGTGTGGATTCACTGATAAAGTTCAAATGTGAAGCATTTAAAACAAAGGAAGGTATAAACAGGGAATCACAGGTAGTCGATGACAGAAACAAGTCCAGCTGATGATCAGATGCCCAGGGCATTAGCAGAGATTCCAGAAGTTACCAACAGTTTCAGTGAATCACAAGGCTGAGCAGCTGCAGACATATTTGCTTTAGATACCCAGAGGGGCCCCCTGAGGAAGAAAGCAAAATAGCAAGGCTTTGCTGGGTATTGAGAGCTGGGCGGGGGGATGCACAGGTTGTAATTACTCCTCTCATCTCATAATCTTCCTTCGGAAAACACTGCATTCTTCTTCCTCCCATACTCTCACCAGCACTGAAGATGCTGAAGATCCCTTGGCATCTGGAGCTGAGAGCTAGAGCTGGGGACAGAGCTGCCCCACCACGGCCACTTCCCACCACGTTCTTTTTCATCCAGACAGCCTTGGGAGCTTGCATTCCCCAGAGAAACTTGGCAGTGATCCTTCTAAGCTTTCTTCAAATGGCAACTTGTGGGCTGTGGAAAGTTTGCTCAGCTGCCTCTGCTCTCAGCATCTACACCCAGGGACGGTCTCACTACACAGATTGGGTGGAACCAGCTTGAAGAGACAAGACTTAGGATACTGACATGATACTAATAGGAGATCTCATCTCTCACAGCATCAATGGATATTTTTAAATCGACCCAGAAATGTAAATGTTTAGGGGTTACAGTGCAATACTTTAGCACATGTAAGCACTATGTATTTATTAATTCAGGGATGATATTACAGCACATCTGTAGTGGGTAGCCATTCCAGCTTTGATCTAGAAGTTCCAACCCCCATTGAGGCTATGGTAACTGTCATGCCTACAAGGCAGGGCCAAGAGAGGGCCCTGAAAACCCGAAATCCGAAAGCACCAGCTCTCACATCCGTCACCAGAACTATTTATCATTTTTTTTGATTTGCAAATAGTTAATGTCTTCTTCTTTAATCATTCTGAAAATGGAATGAATTATTGTTAACCATGTCACCACAGTATGTTATAGGATCCCAGTGTATAATCCTCCTCTTTAATGGCACTTTTATATCCAATAAGCAATCCTTTTCTATTCTCCTGTCCTCTCTCCCAGGACTCTAGTGCCCAGTATTATGCTCTCTCCCTCAGTGAGATCAACGTATTTTAGTTTCTATATGGGTGGGGACACGTGTGTTTGTCTTTCTGTGCCTGACTTATTTTACATGCTGTAACATCCTGCCAGTTTTAATCACTAATATTTTTTCACTTTCAAAATGTTCAAAAGATAGTAGATTTTTGAGTTTCTCCCATAATTTCTAATGAAGAAACTGGGGTCTAAAGAAGTAGAGATTCACCCAGAGTCATGAAATACTAGTGGAGGACTAGACTTGACCTTATTTTAGCCACTGGGTGATTTTTTTTTTTTAGCAAATTCTATCCATGTTAATATGAAATGATTCCTTCTACATGTGTGACACCAAGGGAGTTCAACGACAGAGAGCAAGGATGCTTGTTCTTACATGACCTATGTATGTTCACATAGTCCTTACATTACAAGGAGTGGACATAGTTCATAAGGTAATATAATTAAATGTGGCAATACTTTGCAATGCATTTAGCACAGGGGAGGGCACTTAACAACAGCTCTGTAAGTGACTCTCATTATTAGTTGCTATTGTTATTGCAATATGAGGACATTTCCACATAAGGTTTACATAAATGCAGAGAGAAGTGTCCTGTTCCCTTACTGTGAAGTATACCATCAACTATAACCCACTAGGGAAGTGTCAGTAGCTATAGCACTTAGCTTGGGTAACATATTCTAAGCACCTTTCCTCAGCAACATGAATCATTCACAGCTCAGAGTTCTTAGCTATCCCTCATCTGCTTCTTCACAGCATCCAGTAAGACACTATTATAGGACGTCCACACTGTATTTCCTCTTGTACTTGCCACTAAACTGGGAGATGCCAGTTTGGTGTTATCTATCTCTACATCCCTAGGAAGTGAGCATATCACAGAGAAGATAATATCCCAAAATATGCTGACCAGAGGGAAACTAGGAGAAAGAGGAGGAGAGGAAGGAAGAAGAGAAAGGAAAAACACTGTGTAATAGACTGTAAGAATAAAGTAACATTGCTCTTCAAGAATTTAAGTACTTAGTTTATTCTTTCTAGTTGAGAGAAAGTAAGCTCTATATCATTGGTTCCTTTACTTCTATAGTTTTATGCATGAAAACTCTATTCCAAGCCCTGTGTTGTCTTTATAAAAAGGAAAAGAATAAACAAGTAATAAGAAGAGGTACTACCCTCTCATTGTCATATTCACTCTTAGAGTTGGCAAAGAGGATTCAGAAGCATCGGTGCTCTGATGCTTTCTCTAAGCAGAGGGGCCTAACATTGTGTTTAGAAGAGGCAACTGGAGCTTGTGATGGTGGTATAATATATAGGAGGTCTCAAAGAAAGGAGGCAGAAGGGTCTAGATCTCACCTCTCCATGTGTTATGTAACCTACTTGCACTCCTTATGTGTTTCGTCCACATTCTAATTCAGTAGCCCGCTCTCACATCATTTGCAAACACCAAGCTGTCAATGGTACAATATGAACCTATGGAGACTTGAGCTCTATCTCATGGGAGCTCCCAACCTGCTTTCTGTCCTTGCAGTCTAAAAGGAAATGAAGCCTGTGTTTAAAACAACAGGATAGAATGATTAATGAGATAAAATGGAATTTTACTATCCTTTGTAACCACCCTCTGTCCCCCAGTTCCTGGGAACATAGTTTTGAACTCAGTCTGTGATCAAAACATAGAAATTAGTCTCTAATTGTGGACGTCAAACACAGTTTTCTCCTTTGCAAGGAAGCAAATTAGGAACAATTCATTCTGGTTGGAAGCCAAGCTAATATCTTAGCGTAGAGTGTCATTAAAACTCTCAATCCCACTGGCTGTTGTGATGGCTATAAAGGCTTGAACGTGTTCTGTGGCTTAGAATGGTTTCCCTAGAGTTGTGCTTCTCTAGGCCCCTTGTCACGTTTAACCTGGGGCTTGGTTACTATTTAAGGAAGAAACGGCTTGAAGCATATTTTTTTCCTTCTACAGTTTTCTGAATTTAGACTTTCTTAATGAAGAGACTTGGAAAAAAATGAGTCCACTCTAGGGGGCATCCACAGTTCCCAGCATCGGTGCCAAGCCATTGCTGAGCAAGTTGCCCATTAAATATAAGAATAAGACAGAGGGGGAAAAAAGCTTTCACAGTTTATAATTATATTACCAGTTTCATTACAGATCTCATTTTAATTCTGACTGAAACCTAGCCTTCCCTTCTGCCTGCACTTGCTCACGTATAGTTATTAAGTCTGGGTTGGAGTTCAACTTCTTCTTCCTGGTTTCAGCATATTAATATGGTTTATTGGTATTTCATTGCCTCCTCCCCCATGGGCATTCTGAATCTCAGCTCAATTTATATTTTCCCCTCTTTCTGGGCTCTGAGATAAAGCTTGTTTCATTTCGGTGTCAGAGTTGGGGTGTGAGTTTGATGGGAGTTGCTTGTCTTTGGGGATGAGTGTAGAAACTGTGGAGAGGGAAGTCAATCACAGGAGGCAGCCTTCAGGTTCTGGCACTATTAATCTTGATGCTGTATCTTCTCAGGGCATCTGGATCTACTTGCCACCCATTGCTTCCTTCATTCTTTGAAAGACTTGGTTTACATATTTACCATGTCAGAGTGTCCATTAGGCATCATAATAGATTGGGGATATGAATACCCTGAATCCCTTGCCCTGGGGAAAATTTAACTCTCTCCATTATAACCACTTCAATTTTTTCCCACTGGGAAAATGTTTCAGGGAAAGAGACAACTGTTTTAGGTAATGTCCTAAGTGCTAAACATAATGTATGAAAAAATATATAATTTGCAACCAAGAAAGGCAGATTGACATTAATCAAATAGTTGTGCAATTGCAAATAGAAACACCTTTAATAAAAGAAAAAAGTGAGGTTGAAAGAGAGTAATTAGCAAAGGATCTATATAAGATGGGGTGCGGAAGGGGAAGTTAATCACAGTTGAATAAAGGTGAGAAACTGGGGAGAAGTAGAGAGGGCAACACATGCAAAGGCCCTAAGACAGACAACAGGGAGTATTTGAGGATTTGGCCTCAAAGGGTCAGAAAGGGCATGTTCAGTCTTGATAATGAAGTACAATGGGAGTCACTGAATGGTTTTATGGAAAAACATAACATATTGAGATTTTTTTCTTAAAATATAGTCATTTTAAGTTTCAAAAACTGGAGTGTAGACTCTTGTTTTAATGCCAGAGGAAAAAATTTTTAGGGTAATGAAGCCATTTCAGTGAAACACAAGCAGCAGTTTGGAGAGAGACTGTGAAGTCTTTTGAAAGGCAAAATACTGGTGCATGAAATACTCAAAGATGGTAAGAGTATCTTGGGGGTATGTAATGAAGGTGTTATTGAGAAAGAAGAGAAGTCATTCGGGCTTAGAAATGGGAGGAGTGCAAATCACTGAAGTGAGGAGGGTTGCTTCTCACATAGAATAATGAACAGGTCAGGGTCTGGAGAGCAGCAGACAGAAACAAGACAGTCCACTTGTCTTAACAACATTAAGTCTGTGCAGATGAGTTAAGAATGAAAAAAGCAGGGGCCACATTGTGCATCACTTCCACCAATTAACCTGCTTCATGATGTTCCTTTGAACATGTGTGATTAACGCTGAACATTTTAAAACAAAGCCTGGGATGAGTCCAGAGAGCAGGGTGCCTGAGGAACTACTTTCTAAAATAAATTGCTTGGCAGCTTGTGGCTAAGCAGTCACTTTCAGTGTGGTGTAATTTTCCCTTCTAAGGACTGAAAATACTCCTCCCATGTGTTCAAATCACTGCAAACTAGCTCTGCAAGCACTTATGAGCCTCATTCTTCATTAAAGGCACAAAGCCCTGCATTAGCTTACTCTCTCGGGCTGAAAGACAAGAAGTAGGCGTGGGAAGCAGATAAAAGCAGACAGGATTCATTGTAAACAAATATGTGTTCAAAACATCCACAGTGTGGCATATTAATAAACTAGGGCATCCTGATATGGGGCATTTATACTTGATTTTCCAGGCTCAGAAAGAACCATCAGAATTTAAATGACTCAGTCATAAGGAACAGAGGAAGTTCGACAACCCTCTTACTTCAACCAACAAGATGAGGTTAATAGTTTAAATTGACCTGAATAAAAAAAAACACGTAACAGAAGCATATTTCTATAATAATCATATCTATATGGATTGTAGCTTTATTGATATACATTCTCTCTCTCTCTTTCTCTCTCTCTGCATGTGTGTGTGTGTGCGCGCCGCGCGCGCATGTGTGCATAGGAGCTAAATTCATGATTTAGGTTAGAAAACTATTGGGATACACTCTGTTTCCTCGGCCCTAAAACTTTAGTTTTACATTATTTCTGAGCCTCATTAAAGAATGCATGACAATCATGGATGGAATATTAAAGATGAAACAAACATATTATAAAAACCTTCAAAAATGAAGTTGTTTGATAATTTAGATTCTGATAAAAATGGTTCCCAATGAAACTGAATATATGCTTAACCCAACTCATGCCTTCTCCTCACTTCTGTGACTTCACAAAATGGGGGTCATCTGTTCTCCCAGGATCTCTGTGATGGGGACTCATTACCTTGCAATGACCCCCTTCTAATATTAAGAAAATACTGTCACAACTACTAGCATTTATATGACTTATTGAGCCATTAGGTCTTAGGTACAGAGCTAACAGCTTTATGAGAATTATTTCATTTATTCTGCACAGTAATTCCATGCGATAAGTATGCTATTATCCCCAATTTATAGATAATGAAAACTGAAGCTTAGGAAGTTTAGGAAGTGGGCACAAAGTCACACAGTCAACAGCAGAGGAGGACATTTCCAAACCAAGGCTGCACCTTCCACACTCAGAGTTCTAGTTTTACATTCTGAGGTCTCCAAGCAACACAGTTCATCATTGCAGAGGTTTCTTTGCTGAGAACTTGGTGAATGGTAGGATGTGGAACTGTGGTAAAAGCAGAATTAAGCTTTCATATTTTCTCCCCTTCCATATGGTTTTTCTTCACTCTAACCCTTATTTTTTCAGGTATGCTAAATGGAGATGGTAAATTCTGCCTCACAATTTTAGTCTACAAATTGAATGAAGACATCTAAGTAACCAAGTTGTATACAATGAGATATATAACAGATATTCTCAATAATTTTTGTTTTTCTTTTAAGACACAGCAAATCCTGGACCAGGGAACCTATGCTAGACTGGAACTACCTCACATAATTAATTTAAATAGATTATTAAATAGATTATTCATTCACATGTAGTCTCTTTTACTTGCTTTCCATATTGAAATGTGAAGATAGCCTGTCTTACAAAGAATGTTTCTAGGGATGTGTAAACTAACATCTCAGCTAAGATCAGCTTTTATTTATTTATTTATTTTTTATTTTATTTTATTTTTTAAATTTGAAGAAGGAACATGCCCTTCTTGGAGCATGTCTTTTTTTATTTTATTTTATTTTATTTTACAATATAATTCAACTTTACACATCAGCCATAAATTCCCCCGTTCTCCCCCCTCCCGCCCCGCCCCCCTCCCCCCAGCCCACCCCCCATTTCCATCTGTATTGCATTGATTTTCGACAGATCTCAGCTGTGGGGAACTACTTTAGCAGATATATTTCTTATTACTTCTTATATACTTCTTATATTCATTCCATCTTCTTAATTCTTATTTAAACTTACATGTACAACTAGTATCTTTACCTCTTACAAGCTTATTACTGTATGTTTTAGGACTACCTTAGATTCTTCTTGCAAGCTTATATTTTTAAAGGAACTCTATGGATCTATTTTACAAACTTATATAGGGCTACCATTAGCATATATTTAACTTAGTAAACACCTAAAGATTTCTTAACACAGATCTAACAAGACAGAATTTTTACAAACTCATATATCTTATTTTCATCTTTTTCTACTTCTTACTCTTAATTAATTATTATCACTATCTCTATTAGAAAGATTCTCTTAACTAGACAGAAAGTACGTACATCATTTCTAAAGTTTAGAGCTTATAGTCAACACCCACAACAGCCCTTCCACAGCTCCTTCAGAGAAACCCCTCTCCCATTGATTCCACTCTCACCCTGCACGGTTCCTTCCCCCCAGATGCAGAGCCCCAGACATCCCAGGCTGCTCTGCTCCTCTGCTAGCTGCCTTTGGAGGTAGGGGCTTTCTTTCTCCCCAGATCTGCCTCAAACTCTTAGCAGCTTTCACAGGTCATGCATTTTCTGGGGAGGAATTTGTCCCTTCTATTTCTTCAGATGTTGGTGTGAGTTTATCTATTGCCTGAGTTTTCATGGGTGTGTTTAGCTTCTTTAGATTGGATTTTTCCTTCTAGTGCTTTCTGTAAGGCTGGGTTTGTGGATAGGTATTGATTAAATCAGGTTTTATCATGGAATATTTTGTTTACTCCGCCTATGGTGATTGCGAGTTTTGCTGGGTATAATAGTCTAGGTTGGCATCCATGGTCTCTTAGTGTCTGCATAACATTTGTCCAGGACCTTCTAGCTTTCATAGTCTCTATTGAAAAGTCTGATGTTATTCTGATAGGTTTTCCTTTATATGTTACTTGGTCTTTCTCCTTTGCAGCTCTTGATATTTTTTCTTTGATCTGTATGTTTAATGTTTTGATAATTATGTGGCGAGAGGACTTTCTTTTTGGGTCCAGCCTATTTGGTGTTCTGTAAGCTTCTTGTATCTTCATAGGTATTTCTTTCTTTAGGTTAGGAAAGTTTTCTTCTATGATTTTGTTGAATATATTTTCTATGCCTTTGAGTTGGTATTCTTCTCCTTCTTCTATCCCTATTATTCTTAGGTTTGGTCTTTTCATGGTGTCCCAGATTTTTTGGATGTTTTGTGTTACGACTTTTTTATCTTTAGTGTTTTCTTTGACTGACGAATCTATTTTCTCTATTGTGTCTTCAGTGTCAGAGATTCTCTGTTCCATCTCTTGTATTCGGTTGGTTATGCTTCTTTCTGTAGTTCCTGTTCGTTTAGTCAGGGTTTCTATTCCCAGCATTCCCTCAGCTTGTGTTTTCTTTGTTGTCTCAATTTCTTTTTTCAGATCTTGGAATGTTTCTTTCATCTGTTTAATTATTTTTTCTAGGCTTTCTTTGTTTTCTTCCAATTTTTTGTTTGTTTTTTCTTTCATTTCTTTAAGGGAATTTTTTATTTCCTCTTTAAGGAAGTTTTTCATTTCCTCTTTAATGGAGTTTTTCATTTCCTCTTTAAAAGAATTTTTTATTTCCTCTTTAATGGAGTTTTTCATTTCCTCTTTAAGGGAATTTTTTATTTCCTCTTTAATGGAGTTTTTCATTTCCTCTTTAAGGAAATTTTTTATTTCCTCTTTAATGGAAATTTTCATTTCCTCTTTGAAGAAATTTTTTATTTCCTCTTTAAGGGTATTTTTTATTTCTTCTTTAAGGGCCTCTATCATCTTCTTAACGTCTTAATTTTTAAGATTAATTTTTAAGATTGATTTCTTAATTTTTTTCTTAATTGATTTCTTAATTAAATCTTAATTTTTAAGATTGATTTCTTCTGTTTCTTCTGCCTTGGTATGTTCAGGACTTGCAATTGTAGAGTCGGTAGGTTCTGGTGTTGTCATATGTCTTTATGTTGTTGCCTGTATTTTTCCGTTGGCGTCTACTCATCTCTTTTTCTGCTCAGTGCAGATGGTGTAAGACCCTAACCCTTCAGGCTTACACCTCCAAGCCTCAGAAATGAGAAACTTCAAGCACCAGGAAATGAGAAACTAAAAGTCTGGTTCCCTGTGCAAGCTGACCACCCCTGTTCTCAGTCAGTGAGGTGTATACTTACGATTCTGGTGCTCTGGTTTGGTGGTTGGGTGATCTTGATAAGTTCTTTTGAGAGCTTCTTGAAATACAGGATCCAAAGACACCTCTTATTCCGTGGTTTGCTGTATAGCTGGGTGGCTGGTCCCTGATGTCCTCCTCCTTCTTTGGCTCCTCGATCCTTCAGATTCTGGGAGCACCGTGGTGTCCTCCCTCATTGCCTCTGTAGTCACAGCTGCATTGATCCCTGCCTCAGAGCTCAGGTCCTGCCCCGTGCTGCGCTCTCTACTAGTTCCCAATTGAGAAGCAATCAGCAAGGTGATTAACATCCACTGTGCGGGTTCGGGCTTCCCTGGATCTTGTAGCTCCTCTTCTTGCGTTCACCCAGCTCTGTCGCGCCCGGAAGGGTCACCCGGGGAGTCCCAGCGCTGCTCCTTCCTTGTGCACGCTAAGACCACACCGATTGCTCGCTTGCTCTTACCGCACTCCCGGCGATCCGCTCACCCGCAGGCCTGGGAAGACCTCGAGGGAAGAATCGATCCAAACTGCGGATTCCCGAGGAAGGCAGAGAAACTTTGATGCTCTAGCCAGCTTTTCTTAACTTAAATTAATCCATCAATCTTTTGTCTCTGAGTTTTTTATCTTTCTCTCTTTCTGTATACCTTTTTTGACGTCTTTCTTTGTGGGCCTGTTCCTCTTATTTCCACATCAGTTCATCATCCAATTTTGCTCTCACTCACAGCCCACCGGCAGCAGCCGCCATCTTCCTCGCCCCTAAGATCAGCTTTTAATGTTGGCTGATAACTATTTGTCAAGCTTGCTTAGCAGTATTGATGAAGCCTAAACCTTTGTTATTAAGGAAAATACATCAATCACCTTAGTGGTGAAAACAAACAAACAGACAAAAAACAAACAAACAAAAAAAACCACTCATTGTATTCAGTGCTGTGAGAAACCACTGGAGGTATGATATCAGATAGACCCATCCATGGGACACTAATAAGTATAGGGCAAACCAAATAGCTTCATGAAGACTCCAAGGGACCTCAGGGGGTGACTAAATGTGTTGCATGGAAAGAAAGTCAGACTTATAGAGATACTGGCATATAGTATGGTTTGGAAAGAAAGTCTCCCCCAAAGACTCATGTGTTGCACGTCTAGTCCCAAAATGGTACATGTAATCATTAAAAGGAAAGTGGATAATGAAAGTTCTCATGGAATCAAATGGCCCATAACCGCAATATATCTTAGTGGCATTTCTGAGAGGTCAGGTATACTTGGAGGAAATATGTCACTAGGTAGAGAGTGCACCTTCCAACGATGCATATTACCCCTTCTACTCTGTTTGCTTCCCAGTTGACCCAAGATGAGCAGTTTGGCCTATCATGGCTTTTTTCCATGATGTTATAGTCTTATTAGAGGCAAGAAGCAATAAAGATAGGCGTTCATGAATGGAAATTCTGAAACTATGAGCCACAACAGGATCTTTGATTCTTTAAAGTTGTTTACCTGAGGCATTGGTTATGATCATGGAAAACTAATATATAGCATATCTCTCAAGTTCCATCGAGGAACTACTTAGTCCTCACAAATACTAATGCTAGGCTTTGGAGGATATAAGACATGTGCAGATGACTTATGAATAGCAGCTAGAGAAAAAATGCTGAATTCAGTAAGCTTATGTGCAGGTTTGTTACATTGCTTCAGTGTGTGCTTAGCTGACAAAAGCCACTCGTGGCCTTGATGGAGTCCAGGAGGAGGGGGAGGAAAGGGTAAGAGTTGTCAAAGGCTTGAATAGCAACTGTGTCACTATCGATTGCTCTTGCCAGCTGGGCTCTGGACAAGTGCTATGTCGTTTTGACCTTTTCCCCATAATAGGCCGTAAGCATCAAGTATAACTATAAAGTAACACAAGGTCAGAATTCATTTTCTTCTGAAGACAGGACACATTACTCAGCCCCATCTAATATTTCAGCCCTATGGACAGCTCAATGCATAAGATGGGCTGAGAGCTTTCCCTACTGAGAAAGGGCCAACACCTTGGCAGTTTGGAGTCCTGGGGGACAGTGAGAAAGGATGAAAGCTGCTATAGCAATATGGTCCGTAGGAGATCTGGTTTTAACTGGAGTTCCTTAGAACTGACATGAGCTGCTCTCCTGACAAGCCTCATTGTGATTTTCCCCCCAACCTATCCAGTCATTTTAAGGAAACTACATATAATCTAATTGTATAAATACATGTAAAATATCATCGAACTGTTCACCCTCAGTCTGCACTTATGTAGTTAAGATAGATCATCATTCATTTATGGTTGTCAGTGCAAAATGATGACAGTGGTTCATGAAAATAGGCACTACTGTTGTTTTGTACATTCTTCTGCTATGTAACAGCCTGCTCTCTCTAGGAACTAGAGCCAGTACCCTGCCCACTATCAAATAAATGTGATCTTTTCTAAATTCTTCTCTACTCCACAGAAGATTGGCTTTATCAATGAGTTCCTCTTCCTTCTGTTTCAGTTGTGGATAGTAAGGACCATGTTGGACTATTATCGAAGGGAAAAGATGAACAACACATGCAGAGTTTCTGAGATAGGAGGACTTGGGTCTGAACTGGGGAACTAGATACACAGCCAATCTCTTGACATCAAGTACTATCTGAACTTAGTATTCCCATGGACTTAGAGAAGATAGATGACCATGTGTGTTTCTTTCTTGATTTGGGAAAGTCACTTCCATCTGATGGGGGGCCATGTACCAGTTTCTGAATTATCTTTACTTTTTTCTATGGGAGGCAATGTTGTATTTTGACCACCAAAATTCTCTACATCTTTTTAAGTGCCTATAGAAATGATAAGATAAAAGGTAGATTATTGAATCTAATCTGAAAAAAAGATACAGAAATAATAAGTTAAAAAGGTAGAATATCTACTTTTGAAAGGCAACTATTTGTTTTAAATATTTTACATTGGATTGGATTTTGATATATTGTATACAACTTTGTACTGGACTCACCAAATATGATAAATAATGAAAAGTTTTTTTGGTCTGAATTTGTCAAATGTTAATGGACTGGATGTTGTTAATATATATAATGGAGTTTCTTGTCTGAACCTGTCACATGTTAATGAACTAGACATTGTTAATGTAATTCTTGACTGTATATATTGTATATACTTATTGTATATACTTTTTCTTACACTAATTATAATTTTTTTAAACAAAAAAGGGGAAATGTGGTTAATATATTGTGCACCCCAATAAACTTATCTGGGGGTCAGAGAACAGAACAGTCACTATATTAAACATAAAGGTTAGGGAGTGGTAGTACATGCCTTTAATCCTAGCATTCCTGAGACCGGATCTCTGTGAGTTCAAGGCCACATTGAAAACAGCCAGGTATGGTGACACATAACTTTAATCCCAGCACTTGAGATCTCATGTCTTGCTTAGGAAAGACACATGCCTTTAAACCCAGGAAGTGATGGCAGGAAGCAGGAACATATATAAGGCGTGAGGACCAAGAACTAGAGGCATTTTAGACTTTTTACACTTTCAGGCTTTTAGTAGCAGTTTAGCTGAGATCCATTTGGATGAGGACTCAGAGGCTTCCAGTTTGAGGAAACAGGATCAGCTGAGAAGTTGGCAAGGTGAGGTTAGCTGTGGTTTGTTCTGCTTCTCTGATCTTCCAGCGTTCACCCCAATACCTGGCTCCCGAGTTTTTTTTTTTTTATTAATAAGACCATCTTATTAAGATTGATTAAGATTCATCTTACAGGTGCCCTATTATTTTTCTATTCTACAGGTACATGCTGTCTGAAAATCTGCTAACCGTTTAGAAGAAATAGGCATCATCCTCACAGTATACCTATGAGTCAGATAGAACTATCACCACAATTTTGTACATACAAAGACCCAGTCAAAGAAGGTAGAAGTAGAGAAGATAATAAAAATTTGAATTAAGGCTTGCATCACTTCTAGCCTTGTGTTCTTAGCCATTGAACTGTTTTAACCCAGTGTTGAGCAAGTTAGCCTCCAACGACCAACATTTCTACATGTGTACAAATAAATAACTAAAGCTTGGTTATCTCTATCTCTTAAAATATAACAGCTAGTGACTAGTGACTGGTGAGTGATAATAAGTGTGTGTTGGGAGAGTGGACAGGCCATTCACAGTGGTATGCATTTTCACTGTGGCTTTTATCCATTTCATGTTTGTCATCACTATTCTCCCATCTTAATTTTGCAGCCACACATGGACTCTGGCAATTCATCTAGTCCTGAGCTCCATGAACCAAATTGCTCATATTTTCTTATAAATTCTGTTTCTTCTATCTTCCTCTCTGTCCATCTGTCTGTTTGTCTCTCCTCCTCGCTCTCTCTCTCTCTCACACACACACACATACATACTCACATACATACAGACACACACACAGAGACACACACATACACACATACTGTCTTATATGTGCATATGATTCATTAGGGATTAAAAAAGTCCTGACACACAAAACGTGTACAGTTACAGTCACAGGTTTATACTATTTTTTAAAATAATTTAGTTGTATGTATGGTAAAAGGATGAAATATTAGGTTGATTTGCAGATAGGGGAGAGTTAATGGGGCACACTCCATGTCCTGCATAATTATTAGCTAGGAATGATTCTAGACAAAGAGAAACGATGTCTTCAGTTTGTCTTCAGTTGTATATACAATGATGAGCCCACCAAGCTCCAATGGATAGTTGGTAATTGTAAGCCCATGGTCACAAAAATGTCCTTGGTTGAGCTCAGTGAGAGAAGAACCTGAAGGGAGGATGGGGGTTATGAGGGTGGGAAGTGAGAGTAAATAGGATACATCTTAGATGTGTATGAAGGCGTCAAACAACATATTTTAACTATTAAGGACTAAAATGCAAATTAAGTTACATACTCATGA